>BPLQ01004278.1:1546-48602 GCA_021605075.1 Caerostris darwini
TCACTGTAGCAATCTGGAAGACCATTCCATGCGTCGAATATAAGTGCCTCAACTAGCGGAATTTCTTTTAAAGTTGTCCACTTTTGTTGCGTTACGTACATACATTTCTGGACCTCCAACACTTCCAACTTGCTTTTCAACTCCGTAAATTTTCCACTCCACAAAGCTTTACATTTTAAATCGATCAATTGCATTTCTAGAGATCCAGTATCAATTCCAAATGGCTCAATGTGGATTTCGTTACTATTTGTGTTGAGTAGATTTATTATGAATGCTAGAGTGGTTTTGTTGGTTTTGAATTGCTCAAATCTGTCAGCAAATTCATCTTTAATTTTTTTTATAACTGTGCTGAAGTACCTCCTGTCAACGGTTGCACTAGTTTTATCACGATATTGCTTTAAAAATTGAAAATGAAGTAATTTACCGCTCTGAATATCTTCTGCAAAAATAATTAATTTTTCTTCAAAACAAACCAATTCTTCTACCAAAACATAGGCTGGATTTACCTTTCCTTGTAGTTTTAGATTCAGCTCATTTAATTTCGTTGTGATATCCACCATAAAGTAAAATTTTTGCAACCATTTGTCGTTCTGTAATTCAGGGTGATTAATGCCTTTTTCATTTAGGAATGTATTTATTTCATTCAAGCACAAAGCAAAACTTTTCAACACCTTACCTTTGGAAAGCCATCGCACTTTATTGTGAAGTAGGAGGTCGGAATACTGAGTCTCCATTTCGTTTAAGAATTCTTTAAACTGACGATGGTAGAGTGCTTTTGACAAGATTAACAATCTTGATTACCAAATTCATGATCTCAACTATTTCGGCCGGAAATGTTTGGGCACAAAGCGCTTCTTGGTGTAGTATGCAGTGAAACGTAAGAATTTCGTGGTTTATTCTGCTCTGAAGACTCGTTATTGCCCCTTTATTTTTTCTTCTCATACTTCTGGCTCCATCAGTTGCTATTGAAACGATTTTATTTAAATCGATCTTATTGTCTTCAAGGCATTTTTGCACAGCATTCGCTATATCTTCCCCTCTAGTTTGTCCCGAGAGCGGTAGCAATCCTAGAAGTTCTTCTTTAGGACCTTGGAAAAACATATACCTGACAAAAAGGGCAACTTGTGCCGTGTCTTTTATGTCGCAAGACTCATCTATAGCAAGTGATATGACAGTAGAAAGTTGAATATATTCCACCTGCAAATATGTTACATTTGAAAACATTTTAGCTATTCTATCTTGTACTGTTTTAGCGGATAATGGCAAATCTTTGATTTTTTTCAAGATTTCTTGTTGGTTTTTGAAATCACGAAACAGTTCTTCAGATGCACGTATGAAGCAATCTTTGACATACTCACCATCTTTGAATGGTTTGCCTTTTTTGCAATTTCTAGTGATACCGCGAAGCTTGCTAGACTAACATTACTTGTAAATTGCGCCCAGTTACTTAACATGGAACTTGATTGCTGTTTTTGTTTTTGGAGCTCGTCACAGCTTTTTTTCGTTCTTCGCCGGCTGGATATTTACTAGCAAACTGAGTACGTTTTTTAGTGAAGTGTCTCTCTAAATTTGATTTCTTATTGTGTGCGAGTTTTTCGTGGCAAATGAGACAAGTCGGAAGGCCATCTGAGTTGCATATGAAAGCGAACGACTTCGTCCAATCCCGATTGAATTCTCGGTGTTCATCTTCAGTTCTTCTCTTTTTTTTTTGTAGATGCCATGCTTGCGGTAAAGCTGTAATAAAGGATCTTTAAAATTATTATTTAGGTATCCAAAACAGCAGATTACAAATTTTCCAATTATTCGAGCACAGTCGGAGTAACTAAATAAAAGCACAAAAATAAAAATCACGCGAGGTGCGAGAGAGAGAGAATCGAGTAAGAAACCAAAACCATCGTTTCAGTCCACCAGAACCAAGGCGAAAATAACCTTTGATCTTGAAAAGCGGCGCCGACGGGGAAAGCAACCATCGGCTGTCTGGGAAGAAACTAATAGCAAGCGCATTGTTTATTAATATTAAGTACGTATCGTGGGAGTTTGCGGCTGCTGGAAAGAGAAATATCATAATCAAAATTTTGAAGATCTTTGAGGACCTGGTTATTGGAATGAGAAACAGAAGCATAGAACTTTGTTTCTTTGAGTGCGGTGAAAAGCGAGTACAAGTGGCTGAGAGATAGAATCGGTACCTAATCCTCATTAATCGATTCAGAACGATTTTTAAATCTTTTTTTTTTTATAAAATAAATAATATTTGCTTATGGATCCAAAGAGCCGCAGGTTGCCGACCCCTGGCATAGACCAATACTTATTGATGTCTTTCTTCTAATCTGGTTTATTTTTTTACTTCACAAGATAAACGACATATAAATAAAAAGATAACTACTAACAAGACACAGCTTTTAACTACAATTAAATAAAAACCTAGAAATTAATAACATTTACTTATTTTACACAGAGTATCATCAAAGATACCCTTTATAAAAATAGGAAATCACTCCAAGGCCATTCCAAAGTTCCCCATGCATGGAATTTATTTACTTTTCAGATGTAAGAGTATAAATTTACAGTGGTAAGTAAAAAAACACTGTAAAATTCATAGTTTAAAATAATAATTTTAAATCAAACGGTGAAAGTACTAAATCACTTTCTTTAATTTGAGATAAGAAAATTAAAACCAATACATCACAGTACGGAAATTACTTCAAAAAACGCCTTACATGAGTGTCATACATAATAGTATTGCATAATTTAATATTATAAAATTAAAATATAAATAACAAAATGGAATATACATTTGTAATAGTAATGCATAATTTAAAATTAGAAAATTTAAAAAAACTACATCATGCAACGGAGTATACATTTGTGAATTGTTAAATACAAAATTTGGACGAAGTCTGTAGTTTTATCCTTCAATACGCATACCTTCGAAGTCTATGAATCACCAAAAAAGTTTGAAGCTTTTCGTAACGCGTTTGGTGATCCATTAGACTTAGAGACCTTAGAAACTTGCTTGTTACATTTACTTGTTTTTATCCTTCAATACCTATAACTTCTACAAGTTAAATCTCCAATTTCCAAATCTTCGTCTTCTTCGTTGCGAAATGCTCCTAACGTGTTTGGTAATGCATAGAATTAGAAACCTACATGTTATCTTCTCATGAAAACTAAAATGAACATGAATAATATAGCAACTATGTACATGAAAAATATACCGAATTGTTACTTTTATCTAGTTCTCACAGCAAAGATTTCAGTATTTATTATAAACACACACTAAAATCACAAAAAGATATTATGTATTAAAATTACCTAACATATAATCCTTAAATTAAATATCTTCCAAGAAATGAACTGCACAAAAATATCCAAAGCAAAAAGATGTTTATATTAAATAAATTGGAAATCCAAATAAATAAATAAATAAAAAATAAAACATTGTCCGATTATTTCGTTCGTTTACAATTTAATGAAATAGTAACTAAATTTCATTTTTAAACATGTGCAGGATAATAAACACTATCAAACTTTCACTACTGATTAAAGTTATTATTGAAATTAATGTTCGGTTAGAGCACCATAATTGTCAAGATGTTTTGGGATTCTTTCTGGAATAATTCCACTCATTTGTTCCAGTGATCAAGTTAATTCCGATAACTACTTTATATAAAGGACTTTTACGTAAGTTATAAAAGGAAACATAGTGCTTATTTTTTTTCACATGATATTCTGAAGCGTTTCCAAGGAGGCAGAGATCTAAATAATTTGCAGATCTCATCAAAAGATTGTGTCTAAATTATCTTCTCTACCCTTCACGAATGTGTACGATACGCTATGAAATGTTCGACAAAGAATCAAAATAAATAACAAAGAACTGGAAACAGTGTCGGAAACAGAACACCGGAACATCGCACCATGAAACTTATACTTCAGCTGATCCTATCCATCGACGTTCTTATCTATTATGAAAATTATACGTAATTTAAAGCACAACTGCATAGCCAAAAACTTCCTCATGCCTTTTTTTTTTGGCTATAATTTATCACATACTTTAAATACAAATGACATTTTAAATTTTCTTTGTGCTATTTGCAGTTTATTTAAAGTATAAATTGGCTGCCAAAAATATATTTGGCTGTAATTCGCAATATTTTCTCATGCTTACTAAGGCAATCATTTTAATCGCCTCTTAGTGAAAGTTCAAAGAAATCAGTTAGAAAAAATGTAACACGCATGAAAATCTTTTATTATTTCAGATGTGAAAATTAAACTTTACAGCGGTAAGACAAACATTCTAAAATTTGGTAGTTTAATTTAAAAGTTTAAAGTCAAGTTGATTAAAAGTGTAAATCCTTTTGCTTATATAATTTAAAATAACGAAATTAAAAACATACTTTACAAAAAGGCAACATACATTGGACATAAATGAGTCTAAATAATTATATAGATTAGGAGGTGCCTGGTATTAGATCAAAGGAAAAAAATAAATTATGGAAATTACCAGTAAGTATCCACCATGCATTCCCACGATAACTATCTAACAGACCGAGTGGAGTGAGAAAAAGAAAAATGTTTACATAAACTTTACTCGAAGTGTGTCAACCGTAGAGTGTTCGACTGTCTTAAAATTTCAACTTAGTTAGGCATTGCTTTGTTAGTTGATGCTTTCAGTTGTAGAAAATAAATGGCATGTTTTTTCAATGTCTCCTTTCAATTCTAACATTTCAATAATCATATTCATCTTATGTTCACCATATATCTGTCGGCAAAGATTCTACAATTGTGAAAGCTTCAGAATTGCAGAATTTAACTAACGTCAATACAGCTTAAACATCGAATTTAAAAACCTCTAAGAATAATTCAGAATTAGTCTCCGTTATTCGTCTATACATCACCCAGAAACATTTCAATTTCTACCATGAAACAATGCTGAATCAAGACCGCTCGCACATCAGACCTTAATCATTACTATACCAAATACAAATGCAAAAGCAAAATGTACCATTTAAAAAAGTGGAAGAAAAGAGACATGATGAGAGTGAAAAGTTGGTTCCTAACGTCCTATTTCCGTAATTAAAAAAAAATTTATTTGCTGCTTACATTTTTCATCAAACAATTAAACGGAATAATAATTATTCGATGTAAATTCTATTAAAAACTGAACTGTTGTAATTGGAGGTGACAGAAAAGATTGATTTAATGCTGATTTTAAAAGTAGAGAATTTCGCTACATTTTGGATTTCTGTGATTTTTGAATATTTTTTCCATTCCTTTTTTTAATTCACACTCTACCTATATATATCTTGTTCAAATTTTCAATCGTTCATCAAATACTTATTATTCAACCATTCAGGTATACATTTTTTTTTATAACTTGTAGTGGATGACACTTGATATTAAGACAGTTTTTTCAAATATTAATTCAGTAATTAAATTTAATTAATTAATTTTAGATTTACGTTGCATATTTCTGCCCATAGATGGCACCAGATAAACTTAAAAAAATGAATGAAAATTATTCATAAAAGACTTTCTGCAATATAGTGAAAAAAAGTAGGAATTGGCCTTACAATTTTTTTTTTGTATATTACTTGTTTGATATCAAACCTTAAAATGCTATAAAAAATGTTTTTATCCTTTTTTTTGTTTAATCTTTTTATACTACGAGGTCACATCGTTTGTAAATAATATGCTGGTTTCGATTCACAGGCCTTATCCATGTAATTATTTTATTATTACAATATTAATTGCGGAAACAAGTTTTATTTTAAAAATCTATTCAGCGTACTAGGCCTCCATCAAAATGCTCTAGGCTCTTTGAATCGACCCATAATTTCCAAAAACCCTTTATTAGGCAGAAAGTTCAAAAATATTGCTCATTAACGTTCAATGAGGCAAATATATTGCCGAAACATATCTGGCATATTTATTTTCAAAATTGACTGAAGAAGTAGATTTAATGTATCAAATATAAGTATTTCACTTACTTATTATTAATATTACAAAAATGTAAACTTACTATTTTAACTTATTAAAGTTTGTTATTATTTTCTCGTATAAAACTATATATGTATCACTATTTACTAAATAATGTATTATATATTATAACTAATATATAATTTTGGATTATACATATCCAAGAGGTGAATTGTACATAAATGTATGTGAATGTATATTGGTATTATATAAATTCCTTTTTTTACAATGCAAAGAAATGACAACAAAATTTATTTTTCACACGTGCGGAATAATAAGACAATACGTTTTTCACTAATTATTATTATTACTATTAGAATTGGAATTCTGTTGACGCTCCACATTTGGCAAGATACAGCATCCTTGGCGCAATTTATTCATATATATCATTTGGCACAGGCATAATTCTACTAATTTTTGAATTATTAAGGAACAAGATAATTCAACGTTTTGCCTAGAAAATTTGTTAATAAAGTTTGTTCTTAAGTTAGAGATATTAAAGCAGAAGTCTCACATGGATCTCTTTTAGGTCCTAATCCTAAGAATATCTGTATAAATAAGACGACAAAATCTCCTGATGTCAAAATTACTCTCTATTCTGACGATACTTTTTTTTCATATTACTTGTTTTACAATGTAAAGAAATGACAACAAAATTTATTTGTCACAGAATTTCTTTACAGAATAATAAAACAATTTTTCAGAACACATTTATTCAAAATAATAAAAAAATAAATTTTTCACCAATAATTATTATTATTATTAGAATTGGTATTCTGTTGATGCACCATATTTGGTAAGATGCACCATCCTTGGCTTAATTCATTCATATATATCATTTTGCACAGGCATAACTCTACTAATTTTTGAAGTATTAAAGAACAAGATAATTCTACGTTACATTTCAACGTTTTGCCTAGAAAATTTGTTGTGATGGTTAATAAAGTTTGTTCTGAAGTTAGAGATATTAAAGCAGAAGTATCACATGGATCTCTTTTAGGTCCTAATCCTAAGAATATCTGTATAAATAAGACGACAAAATCTTCTGATTTCAAAATTACTCTCTATTCTGACGATACTGCACTCCTTTGCCAGAATAAAAATTCTTATTTTAACACTCATTTACTTCAAAATTACATCTGTTCTCTTGAAAACTGGCATTCAAAATAAAAGATTGCTTTGAACCCTGAGAAAACTGAAGCTGTTCTCTCCTTGACAAATCCCTCACTTATCGTATGCATAATAACACACTCCCCATTAATACATCACATGCTTCCCACGATCACCTACGCAATTCAGGTTTGTAACACAGTAGCCAATCAAATTTAGAAATTGTACAAAAACGAGAAAATGAAGTTCTTCAAATGACTACAGATCTCTTGATGTCAAAATTACTCTCTGTGCTGACGATAGCATTCCTCTTGGCATTCATTTGCCAAAATAATAATTCCAATTATATCACTCATTTACTGCAACATTACATCTCTTCTCTCGGAAACTAGCTTACAAAATTAAAGATTGTTTTATCACTGACGAAACTGTTTTCATTATCTTTACGAGCATTACTTATTTTAACATCACCAATTTTAATAGCACTGCCAACTGATCTTTGCTGATTAAATAATTAGATGTTACCCGTAATAAATCCCACACTTATCGTAAGCATATTATTAACCTAAGAAAAAATTTTAACTCTTCTGCTCGTAATTTTTGTCATATTTGTCGAAATTCTAAGCTGTCTACAACGAATAACATACTGATCTGCGTATAATACAAACCCCCTACGATCACATACGCAAATCCGGTTTGAGGTTCAGCAGACAAATCAAATTGAGGCATTGTTGAAAGACTAGTAAATAAAGTTCTTCGAATGACTACAATTTCTTCTTGGTACTTCAGAAATGAGGATATTAGAAACTGCCTTGACCTTCTCAATATTAGACAATTCCTCTTTAATACCTTTAAAAAGATAAATTACTCTATCCCATTTACAGATTAATTACATTATCCCATTACTATATTTATGATATTAGACCTCTATATTTATGACATTTGAAAAAAGAAAGCGTCCTAAGACTGCTCTCAATATCATCAAGTTAGTGTCCTCTCCCTAATCTTATCTTTCTGAACTATAACAGTGCAAGATTCGCTTGTTTTCAGCTCAATAATCTTGATCAATATATTAATTGCAATTTCCAATTTTCCCTTTTGCATATATTCGTACTCTCCCTCTTTTTTTTAAATTTTTATATCTATAATAATAAAAAAGAGAAAAAAGATGAATACTAAAAGAATTAATGAATATTATTCATTAGGAATAGATCAAAGGCAATGCTTTTAATAATCAAGGACAGCTGCGTGTAGCTGCTCACCAGCCGCGATTTTCTTCATTCTTCAATTGATCAGTGTTTGATCAGCTTTATGTAAATTATAAAGAGAACCAAGGGCCTGAATGACCGAGTGTCTGGCGCTCGGTGCCACATGTTTTGGGATTCGAGTCCCGGCGGTGCCATGGATGTTTGTAGGGGTTCGGAATCCACTTTAAGCCGTAGGTCCCGGTCTCCTATGACTTTAAGAGCGTCACGGAGCCAAAGTCAGATTTCTACCAACGGGAGATCCATCACAACAGAAGCTGCTGCCTTCCCCTTCGACCATGAGCACATATGGGCTTGGCCTAGATATCTGCCAAGTGGTATAAGAAACAACAACAATAAGGAGAACCATGTTGTTTTCCATTTAGATTCTGTCAAGATATTATCAAATTTCTATGGTATACAGATTTATATGTTCATAGATCCATTCATCAAACGATATTTTTCTTGCTGCCTCGCTCCTATCTATTCTTTATCAATTAAAAAACTACTTACTAATTTTTTGAAGGAGTTCCACATTCCAGGAGCGAATGAAACGATTACATCCCTAACGCTGTAGATATCAAAACAAAACCGTCTTAACACCTCCAGCATTACTTTAGTTAATATAAGCCCCTTTTCAGAAGCTTTTAAAGAAGTAATAAAAGAAATATATTACAGTACAAGCCATCGAAAAAATCATTTATTATATAAAAGTTTAAAATAAAACTTTAAAGTGGTGAAAAAAAAACTTTCTAAAATTTGGAAGTTTAAATTAATAATTTTTAATAAAGATTCTAAAGATTTAAATCACGGCAATAAATTTAAAATAAGAAAATGTGTTACAATATGTAATTTACATATAATTTTATATAAGTCTGAAAAATAGGCATTGGAAATTTGCTTGAATTAAATAGCAAAAAAAAAAATGATCATATGAAATTCAACTTGATTGTGGGACTAGGAATTGAAAAGTCGTTTTATAACTTATTAATTACTCATTCAAGAGACTTTTGTTGCACAAATTTTCCCTCATATAATTGAATCAAATGATAATTATTCAACAATGATGAAGTTTGAATTATTATAATGGTAAGTGAGTGATGAAACTTTTTTTTTATAATACATTAGTATGTGGGGGATTTTGGTCTATGTGTGCAATCATATACTTTCGTATATATTTTGGGATATCAATAAAATTTAAGTGTTTTGAAAATATTCATTCAATTTATTTATCTTATTGCAGTATGGGAAGTCAGATAACTTGTAAATTTTATACTTATTTAGAATAGAATGAACTTTAGACTTTATGTTTAATCTTCTTATACGTAAAACAAATTTTACTGTACGTTTAAGCGTATGCGTAATTTATAAAAATTCTTAACAAAGTATACGTGAGTGTTGCAACATAATATATTAAAATATGCAAGACACTTTGGAGCAACACATAATTTTTAATAATCAAATTCAAGACTGAATAGGAAGAAATATTAATCAATAAAAGCCGTTTTAATTATTATTTTTTGTTTGTTGATTAAATAAATAGAACTAATTTATTAAAAAACTAATTACGCGCGATTTGCTTTATACATATTATTATTTAACTTTTATTTTATATGTTTTGTGGCTTTTACTCTACTACTAATGCTTTCGTATGGAAATTTTAACGAGGAAGCAAGCATTTCAGGAATTTAGGATAGATTCCACAACTGTTTCGGCAGTTTTCTATTTTCGAAAAACCTTATATATCATAATTTGGAAGGCTAAGATTCAATAAGCGCTGACCTTGTACTTTGTTCCACTGCAGACTGCCTACGCCAAACTCGTTTTCGCATCCATTTCGCCTAACTAAGCTATTTTTCATTTCGCATTTTTATTTATTACCATTATTATTACTATTTTTATGTTTTATGTTACACCATTATTGTATCATAATTTCTTGCTTCTTCTTTTTTAAATCCATTTATGCAAGCTTCCTAATAGTCTTCACCGTTCTTTTCTCGCAAAGCATTTCTTCATCGTCTTTGTACAGAACACAAGATAGAAGCTAGCGTCTGCTTGCGCAGCCAAGTTGCTTAGCAACATGCCAAATCAGTAAGATTCAATTTTGTACGTTTTGAATGGAATTGTAAAACTTACTAGAGATTTTTATTATAAATTATCGCATACATAGAGGTTAACGGCTTGTTTGATGCTTTTATTTCTAATATCAAGAAAAATTGATGAATATTCATAGAAGAATGTTTCCTATCCTTTGAATGTATTTTATATTTGTAGGGGCTGCATTGCCCTGAACTGTAATGGCATAAGTGATTACTGGACACGTATTATATATGAATATATATAATATATTAATCACTTTTTATATATATATAATATTTCATGCGCTTTTTGCAAGAAACTATTGTAGAATGTGACTGATAAATGAATTGAAGACGCGCTGTTTGTTATTGGATTTATTTCGAAAATTGATATAATTCGTTTCGATATATTAGATAACTTATGAAACTCTGCACATAATACGATTTTTAAACAAAATATTATGTAACTGAAAATGTAATTGACTTTTTGTAAAAGAAAACAACTTGAAAATATTGTAATTTGTTTTTTCCTCTTTTATATATGTTGCGTCGAAACCCAGGTCCCCGTGCATAGGGGAAGTCAACGCCCTATGTCCAGTAAACATCCTGTCTGTGGGGGTGTCTGGCAGGGGAGGAGATGACGGGAGAGAAAGTTGTGTAAGAAAGGGAGTTGAACAACTGTGACCAAAGAGAAAGGTCGTGTCGCTAGTCCATCCTCGAGTGTGATGGCTGCCTAAATAAATGAGTTCAATAAGTGTAAACCCAGAGAGAGGTTGTGTGGTCAGTTCATCCTCGAGTGTGATGGCTGCCTAAATAAAGGAGATTAATTAATACAGTCCACTTCGTGTTATTCGTGTGTGTGTCGATTATTATTTGAGTTTATTTGTGCGTAATTGAGCTGTCGAACAATATATATATGTTAAAATAAGAATTTTTTTTTTTCAAAACCGATTTTGTTTAAAAGATATTTAATTGCTCCTCCAAACAAATAAGGTACATAAAATGCATATTCTTTTTCTTCTCTGGCGCAACAGCCCTTTGATATGCCAAAGCCTTCTGCCTACTGGTAGATTTCGCGACAGAAAAGGTTCCATTGTGGAGGGGATGGTTGTCAGCCCCACGCCCTACAATCAGATTAGACAGGGACTTGTACTTTAAGGGGGGGTTCCCAACCACTCCTGACATCTATTGCACCTGTAGTATCGAGTGATGGAGAATAGTCAATCTGCACTACATCAGCACAAATAAATGGTTTATACTAAATTATAATTCATTTCTCCTACAAAAGTGTTATATGCTAAGGATTGCAATGTTTTATAAGACAAGTGAATTCAGAAGTTTCTCAAGTAGGCCATGTAATTTTTAATCCAATTAATTTTAGGTGGTAAAGCAATAATATTTTGCACTCTATTACTTTGTATTCAAGAAACCCTTGAGTATTATATTAGTAAATGCGAAGAATAAATCCATTATGTGGACACAAAAAGCACTACGAAACGTGTACTTCATCTAATCGACTAGTTTTGGCACCATGTAATTACTAACCAGAGCTATGAATACATGAAGAAATATACCCAAACGTGGGTAAATTGTGGAAGTAACCAGACTCTCAAATAAGCTGTGGAAGGAATCTAGATGGTTTGTCACACATCTTCAGTTGCCCACTTGAAGACAACACCGGTGGTTGGACATGACTGGACATAAACGTCTTCTAACTCCACATCTCTTTGAAAATTAAGCAAAATTTAAACCAGATACGTACTGACCGTGACAAATCGATATTTTGGTCTATCAATCCTAACCGGTCTATTTCAAGTAAAATAACACTTATTAATTTTCAGAAAGTGCTTATATTTTACGAAACAATAAAACTATTCATTAAAACCGAAATTTCTTTTCACTTGCGACAATTGGTACATTGACATTGGCCTCATATGTCGAAAGCCTTTAAAGAAATGAAAAAATTAATAACATAAAAAGTTCGAAGAATAAAAAAAAATAATGTTTTATATGAAACTTAAAAATTATACTATAAAGCGGTGAAAAAAAGGTCTAAAATTTGTAGATTAAAGTAATAATTTTAAATAAAGGGTATTAAAGTTTTAAACATATTCATTTAAATAAAAATAAAAAATTATATTAAAATATGTAATATGCATGTAATACACATATACATATGCATATGTAATATAGATAGAAGCGCAGTGTTTTATCGGATTTATTACGAATATTGATATATATCGCATCGCTATACAAGGCAACTTATGAAATTCTGTATATGACAGGGTGGTAATAGCTAGTTGGCTATCACTTTGGCGATTGGTCTTACGATACCACAGGCCTTGGGTTTAAATTCTGGCGGTGGCATAGATGTTTGCTTTTTAAAATCCATATTAAAGTGTTGATTCCTGTGTAGACATCTTGATGTGCGCAACAAATGGCCGTACAGCGGCAAACAAACATTAAAACATAAACGTCTTAATACTTGAAACGCTAGCTTAATTAACATAAGCATCCTTTAATAAGCCTTAAAAAATAGAAACTAATGAAAATGGAGGAAGCTAACGAAAGTTTGAATCATTTATTACAGAAAACTTAAAAATTAAACTTTAAAGCGATGAAAAGAAAGCTTTTTAAAATCCTTAATTTAAGCTAATAATTTTAAATAAGGACTATTAAAGTTTTAAAACTATTTATTTAATTTCAAATAAGAAAGAAAACATAATACAATATGTAATATACATTTAATTTAAAATAAATCTGAATGAAAGGTATTGGACAGTTTTCTTTGAATTGAGTAACCAGAAAAAGAAATGAAACCAAAAAGGGAATTCAACCTTGTTTGTGGGACTCGGAAATGAAAAGTTATTTCATAACTTCTTAATTACCTAATCAAAGAAATTTTGTTGTACACATTTTTCATCAGATAATTGAATCGAATGATAAATCTTTATGATATATTCGAATGTAGGAAATTTTTGTGTATGTGTCCAATCATATACTTTTTTATATATTTTGTGACATCAAAAATATAAGCATTATAAAATTATTTATTCACTATTTTTATCTTATTGGAAACTACGATTATTACACCACATCACATCAGTGTGCTTAGAACTGAGTTGTTCCTGTGCAGTTTGGGATGGGTGTAGGTGAGAGAGGTCTGACTGGTGTCCGTGAAGTTCTACCGCCATATGAGACCCACGCATACGGCTTAAAACGACCACTTCAAACCACTACAAATGTTTACATCTCCACTGGGACTCGAACAGGAAATATTTCGCACCGAGTGCAAGACACTCGGCTATTGAGGCCCTCTTATTGCAGACTGAAAGATCAAATTATATGCTTATTTAGAATCAGAATCCATGTGTTTAATTTTGCAGCACGTTTAGTCATATGTATGTACTACTACACCACACCACACCACATCAGTGTTTCTAGATCTGAGTTGTCCCTATACAGTGTAGGAATGATGTAGGTGACTGGGCTCTATAATCATATGAGACTGCGAACGATGGCTTAAATGGAATTCCAAACCACTACAAATATCCCCTGCAACACCGGGACTCGAACAGGAAAAATTTCACACCGAGCGCAAGACCCTCGGCTATTCAGGAACTGAAGAACTGCTTGGTTCTGAAGGACCAAGGCAAATTTGTAATCAAAATAATTTATTTCCCAGTCTTTGAACAATTTCTAAATGTGATTCGGCCACTAAGCCCGAAACCGGATTTGCTATGTGATCTTGGGATGCATGTAATAAACGTTGATGATTATTTTATTCGTTGTAGAACGCTTAGGTTTTTGACAAACGAGCTACGGCTGTCACCTTCATTAAAACATAAATGTACTACAAGAAACAACATCTTAATTATCATAGGCCTCTTTTTCAGAAAACTTTAAATAAGCTTAAAATCTGCAATTTAAATCTAACGAAAGTATAAATAATTAATTGTATAAAATTTAAAAATTAATCTTTAAAGTGGTGAAAAGGAAGCTTTTTAAAATTTGTCATTTAAACTAATAATTTAAAATTAAGACTATTAAAGTTTTATATCTATTTATTTATACTAAAATAAGAAAATTAAGGAAATATTCTATAATATGATATATACATTTAATTTAAAATAAGACTAAATAATATTTATTGGGAAGTTCTTGGGAAATTCGATGATCATAAGAAATGATCATGGGAAATATTAACTTGATTGAGGGACTATGAAGGGAAACGTTGTTTTATAACTTCTAAATTGCCTATTCAAAGAACTTTAGTTGTACACAATTTTCCTCAGATAATTAAAACAAATGTAAATAATTTAACAATTAATTACATTGAGGATTGGATTATTATTGTGTGAAATCATGTACCTTTTGAAGTAATATAAATATACATTTTGTGATATAATATAAATATATAATATTGTGTATAAATATTAATTCAGTCTTATTGCAGTTTGGAAGATTAGATTGTTTGTAAATTATATGCTTATCTGGATTAGAATCTTAACTTTTTAATCTTTTCAGCCATAAACCAATTTTTCCGTACGTTTTGGCATATGTGTAATTTATAAAAATGCTTTCCAAAGTAGACGTAAGTGTTGCAACATAATGCTTTAAAATGTGCACACCTATTTGGATCATCAGATAATTTTTAATAATCAATTTTGAGCATGTCTTGGCTAAATATTGATCAATAATAGCCACTTTATTTACTATCTTTTTTTTGGTGATTAAATAAATCGAATAATTTTATTAAAACACCTGTTAAACAAATGTGATTTGCTTTATACATAGATCAATTGAAGGACGAATGCCACACGCTTACTGTTCTTGATTATTGAACATTGCCTTTGGTCTATGCTCATTGAATTTTTACGCCTTTTCCTTTTTTTTTTCCTTTTTTTATTTTTCATTATTATTCTAATTATGAAAGAGAGTATGGAGAGTAGGAACATATAGGTATATATTCAAAATGGGAAATAGGAAATTATAACTAAAACATTGAAAAATATGATTGAGCTGCCAACAAGCAGAGCTTGCTCTGTGATACTTAAGAAAGACAAGATTAGGGTGAAAACACTAACTGAGGATATTCAGAACAGTCCTTAGGACACTTCCTATTTTCATATAGAGTAATGTCCTAAATTGGGATAGAACTAAGAGCAAAATTAGCAGTAAAAGGATAGAGTCAAAAGTTTTTTATGGTATTAAAGATGTATTGAAAAGTATTAAAGATGAATTGTCTGTTGATTGAGGAATGAATGAACTGAAAGTTCTAATATAATCAGTTATGAAAAACAGAGGAAAATTTGTAATAATTCGAAGTCTTTTAACTGTTTCTAAATTTTATTAGAATGCCGGGCCCCAAACAAACCAGCGTAGGTTATCGTGGGGCGCGTGTAATAAATGTAGATGAGTAATTTATTCGTGAGAGATGGCTTAGACTTTCGACAAATGAGCGGAAAAAATTACGAACAGGAGAGATAAAAATCAACCAACTACAAACGGCTAACAATCCAGCAGACAAATTCTACTTACTTCTAAATGGCCTAGCCAATCAACCATCTATGAATAATCATGTCTATTCCCCATATCTGAACATGACGTAACGCTACCTACCAACAAAAAACGTCCACGCACCTCTCTGAACCTACTAAATAAATAAATATTTTATTCAGCTCTCTCTATGTGTTGATTTTATTTCCCCATTTTATTTTTTATTTCTATTCTCTTTCACTTCATTTACTGAGCAATCCATTTCTCTTATCATTTACCTCCAAACGAACCATCAAGATAGAGTTACTGTTTTGGTAGTTTGCTGTTTTCCAAAACTGATATGGCATAATTTGGATGACTAAGATTCGATTTTATATGCTTAGAATGGACATGTGAAAAATACTAGTCATTTTTAGTATAAATTGCCTCACATATTGGGGTTAATAGTTTTTTTTCTAATGCATATGTTTTATGACACTACCATTTTTATTAGTAATTCTGTTCTTTGATCCCTCCCTATTTATGACATTGAAAATAGAAAGCATCCTAGAATATCTTCTGTTCTTGAATATCTTTCTCCCTAATTTTATCTTTTTGTAGTATCACAGAGTAAGCTGGCAGCTCAATCATCCTTTGCAATGTATTAATTATAATTTCCTATTTTCCCTTTTGCATATATTCGTATATCTTCCAGTTGTCTGTTTTTTAATTTTTATATGAATAATAATAAAAAAGAGAAATACTAAAAAATTAATTATAACTATTCAATGGGCACAGAGCACAGGCAATATTCAAGGTCAGTAAGTGTATCACTGCTCAGCAGCCACAAGTAAGTAAGCAGCCGTTAAGTAAGTTATAAAGAGAACCATGTTGTTTCCCCTTTAGATTCTTTTGCAAGATGTTCTCAAGAAATTTATATGGTTTACAGATTTAGATGTTCACTGATCCCTTTACCAATCGATACCTTTCTTGCGGCATTGCACCCGAGTAGTATTTTTCAATTAAACAAGTAATAAAAAAAAATTTTTTTTTAAGTCAATTCCTACTATTTTTCAATATATTGCAGAAAGTCTTTTATAAATAATTTTCATTCTTTTTTTTAAGTTTACCTGGCGCCATCTATTGGTCGATATATGCAACTTAAATCTAAAAAATATTAAAATTAATTAATTAAATTTAATGAATGAATTAATTTTTGAAAAAACTCTATAAACATCATCAAGTGCAATCCACCACAAGTTAAAAAAATTGTATTTGAACTTGAGTGGATGAATAAAAAGTATTTTATAAACGATTGAAAATTTGAACAAGATATATATAAGGAGATTGTGAGCTAATAGAAGGAATTAAAAAACTAGTTTATAATTATATAACATTCCACGAATTAATCACAATTAATTCACTTAAACTAAGTTAACTAAAACAGGAAATTTAGTTTAATACTTGCAATACTAACATAATTAACACAAGCCTCTTTTCAGAAGCTTTTAAAGAAATTGATGAACAAATATTCAAAATTCCAAGCAACGCAAACATCATTTATTATATAAAAATTAAAAAATTAAACTTTAAAGTGGTGAAAAATAGTTCGCTGAAATTCTTAGTTTCAACTAAAAATTTTAAATAAAGACTATTAAAGTTTTAAATTAAGTTAATAAATTAAAATTCAGAAAATATGTTACAATATGTCATATATATTTCAATTAAAATACACTGAAGTGACAAAAGTCATGGGATACCTCTTAATATCGTGTCGGCCCTTCTTTCGCCCGGCGAAGTGCAGCAACTCGACGTGGCATGGACTCAACAAGTTGTTGGAAGTCTTCTGCAGGAATATTGAGCCATGCTGTCTCGATAGACGTCCATAATTGTGAAAGCGTTGATGGTGCAGGATTTTGGGCACCAACAGACCTGTCGATGATGTCCCATAAATGCTCGATGGGATTCATGTCGGGCGATCTAGGTGGCCAGATCATTCGTTGGAATTCTCCAGAATGTTCTTCAAACCAATCGCGAACAGTTGTGGCCCGGTGACATGGCGCATTGTCATCCATAAAAATCCCATCGTTGTTTGGGTACATGAAGTCCATGAATGGCTGCAAGTGATCTCCAAGTAGCTGAACATAAGCATTTCCAGTCAATGTTCGGTCCAGTCGCACCAGAGGACCAAGTCCATGCCATGAAAAAACAGCCCGCACCATTACGAAGCCACCACCAGCTTGAACAGTGCCTTGCTGACAGTTTGGGTCCATGACTTTGTGGGGTCTGTGCCACACTCGAACCCTACCATCAGCTCTTACCAACTGAAATCGTGACTCATCGGACCAGGTCACGGTTTTCCATTCATCTAGGGACCAACCGATATGCTCACGTGCCCACGAGAGTCGCTGCAAGCGATGACGTTCTGTCAGTAAAGGCACTCGAGTCGGTCTTCTGCTGGAATAGCCCAAGAAAGCCAAATTTCTCCGCACAGTTCTAACAGACAAGTCCCTTGTACGTCCCACATTGATTTCTGCGGTTATTTGACGCAGTGTTGCTTGTCTGTTAGAATTTACGACTCTTTGCAGACGTCGCCTGTCTCGGTCGTTAAGTGCAGGCAGTCGACCACTGCGCGGTCCATGGTGGGATGTTTTGCCTGAAATTTCATACTCTCGGCACACTCTTGACACAGTGGATCTGGGAATGTTGAATTCCCTAACGATTTCCGAAATGGCATGACCCAACTAGCATTCCGCGTTCAAAGTCTGTTAATTCCCGTCGTGCGGTCATCATCACGTCAAAACCTCTTCACATGAATAACTTGAACAGAAATGAAAGCTCTGCGAAAGCACTGCGCATTTATACCTGTTCTACGCGATGCTACTGCCATCTGAAAATTTGCATATTGCTATCCCATGACTTTTGTCACTTCAGTGTAAGTCTGAATAACAAATATTGGGAATTTCTATGAACTGCATAACCAGATTGTGGGATTGAAAAGTTGTTGTATAACTTATAAATTACTTATTCAAAAAAATTTTGTGGCACACATTTTTCATCAGATAATTGGAATAACATATAATTTTTAATAATCTATTTTAATCATGAAGTGAAAAATATTGATCCATAAAGGACATTTTAATTATTACTTTTCGCTTAGTGATTAAATAAATCAATCTAATTTAATAAAACACCAATGAAACTGAAGTGGTTTTCTTTATACATAGATTAATTAAAGGATGAACGTTCTTGATTATAGAATATTGGCTTTGGTCTATGCCCCTTGAATTCTTATGTCTTACTTTTTTTTCATTATTAAACTTAATATAAAATTCCTCAACTCTGAAGAACCAAGGCAATTTTGTAATCGAAGTAATTTATTTTCCATTCTTCGAACAATTTCTAAATTGTATTTGGCTACTAAGCACTAAAGAGGACTTGCCATGTGATCTTGGGATGCATGTAATAAATGTAGATGATCGTTTTATTCACTGTATAGAGCTTAGATTTTTGACAAAGGAGCTACGGTTGCGAGCTTTATTTAAAAAAAATGACGCATATCAGGAAACAGCATGTTAATTACCATAGACCCCTTTCATATGCCTTTAAAGAAGCGTCACTTCTTAACAAAGTTAAGTCTGACGAATGTATAAATAATTTATTATATAAAACTTAAAAATCAAATTTTAAAGTGGTGAAAAAAAATTCTAAAATACGTAGTTTAAACTAAAAATTTCAACCATAAAGACCATAAAAATTTAAATCTAGTCGTTTGGTTAAAAATAAATTAAGAAAATATGTTACACTATGTAATATACTTTTAATTTAATGTAAGTTTGAATAAGATTATTGGAAAGTTCTTTGAATTGGATAAACAGAATACGAAATGGTTATGGGAAATTCAAACTTGATTGAGGCAAATGAAAAGTTGAGGTAAATGAAAATTTGTTTTATAACCTTTAAATTACCTATTCAAAGAACTTTTGTCGCACATATTTTTCACGATATAATTGAATCGAATGATAAGTTATTAAACAATGAATTACATTGATGATTGGATTATTATAATAGTAAATGATGTATGAGATTTTTTAATAACACATTCGAATGTTTGGAATTTTTCCTATGTGCGAAATTATATACACTCATGTCCATAAATTAAGGATAATTCAGAATCACACATAAATTGAACTCTAAAATAAAAATTTCACCTGTAAAATTATCACACACATCTTGAAGAAGAATGCAAATTACAGGAAACTACCAGATGGCGCGGATAGTACGTCACAATGACGAGAGTGTAAGAGAGGGGTATATAAGGAATGGTGGCAAAGAAGTAAAATTGTTCACAAGCGCTTTAAAAGCCTATCAGTGCAATAACCGCATAGTTATGGCACAAAGGAAGTATTTGGATGATTTTTTACGTGGTAGAATTATCGGACGACTGGAATGTGGACGTAGCCAGCTGGAAGTATCCGAGGAACTTGAAATCGCCCAGAGTGTCATCTCCAGGCTTTGGCAACGATTCCAAGATGATGGTAATGGGGGGTAGATGTTACAGCACAGGTCGCCCCCGAGTTACAACGCCAAATGAGGACCGGTATTTAGCAGTTACTGCCAAAAGAAAAAGACGTAGCACAGCATCAGACCTGTCTCGTCAGCTCTCTTCAGCTACCGGTACGACAGTTTCAAGGCAGACCGTGTACAGACGCTTAGGGCACTATGCTCGTAGGCCTGTCAGATGTGTTCCACTTACCGCAATTCACTGGGTGCCTGCGATTAACCTGGAGTAGAGAGCATGCATTGTGGACACCGCAACAGTGGTCTGGTGTGATGTTTTCCGACGAGTCCAGGTTTAGTTTGCAGTCTGATTCTCACCGGACTTTCATATGGAGAGCGCCAGGTACCCGTTACAACCAAGAGAACACCATTGAACGACCCCGTTACGTTGGTGCAGGATGGCTCGTTTGGGGAGGAATTATTCTTGGTTTCAGAACTGACCTGCATGTTCAGAGTGTAACGATGACAGGCCACATCTATCGGGATGTCATTCTGGAACAACATGTACCTTTGTTTCGGGGCGCCATGGGTGCTGAATTTCTGTTTGTGGATGACAACGCCCGTCCTCACCGTGCAAACATTGTAGACGAATGCCTTCAATTGGAGGATATCACCCGTATGGATTGGCCAGCATACTCACCGGACTTGAATCCAATAGAGCAAGTGAGGGATATGCTTGGCCGTCGAATTGCAACCCATCAACCTCCTCCCACCTGTCAACCGGAACTTCAGAGGGCATTGCTTGATGAGTGGTGTAATATTCCCCCAATATTTATTATTAATTTTTTCATCTTATTGGAAACTGGCATATTAGATTGTTTTATATTCATGCTTATTTAGAATCAGAATCTTATGTGTTTAATCTTTTTATCCATAAATAAATTTTGCCGTATGTTTTGGCATATGTATAATTTAAAAAAAATACTTAACAAAGTAGACGTGTGTATTGCAACATAATACATTAAGTTGTGCAAGCCAGTTAGGAACAACTCATAATTTTTTCAATTCCTTCTATTAGCTCACACTTTCCCTATATATATCTTGTTCAAATTTTCAATCGTTAATAAAATACTTTTTATTCATCCCCTCAAGTTCAAATACATTTTTTTAAAACTTTTAATGGATGACACTTGATTATAATACAGTTTTTTTCAAATATTAATTCATTAATTAAATTTGATTCATTCATTTTATTTTTTTTAGGTTTAAGTTGCATGTATCTACCAATAGATGGTGCCAGATAAATTTTAAAAAAATGAATGAAAATTATTTTTAAAGGATTTTCTGCAGTATAGTGAAAAAAAAGTAGGAATTGATTTTAAAATTTTTTTATATTACTTTTTATAATCAATTTTAATCATGAAGTTGAAAATTATTGATCACTAAAAGCCATTTTACTAAGCACTTTTTGTTTGATGATCAAATAATTCAAACTAATTTAATAAAATATTAATTAAACTAATGGGATTTGCTTTTTATAGACATTAAATAATTATGTAATTTTCATTTCATAGCTATTGTAGCCTTTACTCATATATTAAGGCTTTAATATAGACATTTTTTCAGTAATAATAAGTATTACAGAAATTTAGGATTGATTCTTCAACTGTTTGTAGAGTTACGTACATGATTTCCACAACTGATATCATGAATTTCAGCTATCAGAAAAGCGATCTGCTTTCTGCTGTCCAGAAGAGATTGTGTAATCAGACGTAGCGTATCGTGTCGGCTTAGCTTACGTATCGTAGTTAGCATTCCGCTAGTCCAAGATTTTTTACGTTGTCAGTTACATGACGATAATAAACAGAAAAAAAGTCAAACAAAATTGAAAAAGTCAACCAAAATTGAGGCGACATTGAATTGACATACCTTCTTCCTATTAAAGCCTTTTAGTCAATAAAAAAATATAAAAAAATAAAAAACACATTTTTATCGAGTATTTTTTTCAATAGATAATTGCGAAATCGTAATTATTAAATTCTGAATTACAACCACTTCCTAAATTTACGCACAGAGAGGCTAAAAACAGGGCCACATAAAAGTATATATTAAATTATAATTCGCATCTCCTACAAAAGTATTATATGTTAAGGATTCCAATGTTTTATTAGACAAGTGAATACAGAAGTTTCAGAAGCGAGACATAAAACCAAATTAATTAAATCACATAAAGTAAAAGGTTTTTTTGTATTCTATTCCTTTAAATTCAAAGAAACACTAAAGTATTTTATTTGTAAATCCTAAATATAATGTAGAAAACAAAACAGCACCACGAAACGTATACATCATCTAATCGGCTGGTGTTGACAGGATGTAATTTCTGCTCAATGCTGTCAATGTTAAATTGAAGAAATTCACCCAAACGTGGGTAAATGACGGAAGAAACTAGAATCTCAAAGAAGCTGTGGGTGGAATCTAGAAGTTTGTCATTCATCTGCAGTTGTCCACTTGAAGACAACACCGGGGGGTCGGAAATGAATGGACATAAAAGTCTTCTAACTGCACATCATTTAGAAAATTAAGCAAAATTTAAACCAGGGACGTACAGACCATGACAAATCGATACTTTGTTCTCTCAATCCTAATCGGTCTTTTTCAACTAAAAAAACATTTAATAATATCCGGAAGCGTTTCATATTTCACGAAGGAGTAAAACTATTCACTAAAACAGAAATTTCTTTTCACTTCCCACATTGACATAGGCCTCTTTTCAAAAGCCTTTAAAGAAATAAAAAAAGTAGTAACATAAATGAATCAAAATTAAAAAAAATTATTTATTATATAAAAGATAAAATTTATACTATAAAGTGGTGAAAAAAGTTCTAAAATTTGGATCTCAAACTAATAATTTTAAATAAAGGCAATTAAAGTATTAAAAATATTCATTTAATTAAAAATAAAAAAAATTAATAAAATATATTAAAATATGTAATATACGTTTAATAAACATTTACATATGCATATGTAATATAAATAGAAGCGCAATGTTTTATCGGATTTATTACGAAAATTGATGTATTTCGTTTTGCTATGCAAGGCAACTTATGAAACTCTGTATATGACAGCGGTCTGATAACCAGTTACCTAGCGATCTAGCGAGTGGTACCGCAGGCCTCAGACTCAAATTCTGGTGGTGGCAAGGATATTTGTTTGTTTTTTGGAATCCATGTTATAGTGTAGATCCCTGTCTAGATATCCTGTGCAAAAAATGGCCGTAGAGTGACAATCCAAACCTGTATATGATACAATTTTTAAACGAAATATTATGGAACAATAATTGTTTGTTATAGAAAAAAACAACCGGAATTTTTTTAATCTGGGGTTTTTCTTTTATATATTAAATTATGAATTTTTTTGCAGAAACCGGTTTCATTCATCAGATATTTAATTGCAGCTCCAAAATCATTAGGTGCCTAAAAGTTAGATTCTTCATCTTCTTTGGGGACAACAGACCCATGATGGGCCAAAGCCGTCTGCCTATTGCAGAATATATTTTCATTTTAGGGGGTAGGGTTCTCAGCTCCATGCTCTACAGTCACATTAGAGATGGACCTATAGTTTAGGGTGGATTCCGAACCACTACAAACATCAACGGCCCAGCGGGACTGGAAACAAGTAGCATGGAGCAGCATTGCGTTGGTCCACGTAATATTATATCTTAAATGATAATGTGTTTGCCCTTCAAAAGTATTATGTGTTCAGGCTTGCAATGATTTATTAGAACGTTGAAATCAGGAGTTTTGTAAGTGGGACATGAAATTTCGAATCAAATTAATTTTAGGTGGCAAAGCAATAATCTTTTGCACTCTATTACTTTGCAATCAAGAACCCTTGAGTGTTATATAAATAAATGTGGCGATTTAATCCATTGTGTCGATCCATTGTGTGTGTTGTGTTGTCAGCATTACGAAACGCATCCTTCATCTAATCATCTAGAGGTGACACAATCTGATTACAAACCAGTGCTTTGAAATGCAAATTATAGAAATTCATCTATGCGTAGGTAGATGGTGGGAGTAACTTGCTTGAGTTAAGCAAGTTACTTTCGCAAAGTGCAAATAAGTTGCTTGAAGAACCTAGAAGTGTCTCAAACACCTTTAGGTGTCCACTTGAAGACAGCACCGATGATTCGAAGTGACTGAACATATACTTCATCTCATATCTCATCTCTTAGAAAATTGAGCAAAATTTAACCCAGGGATGTACTAGAAAATGCGCAAGGTCATTTGTTATTTTCCAAAAAAGGTATATATGAGAATTTGAAAGGCTAAGATTCGATTTAGTATATTTAGAATGAAATTGTAAAAGTTACTAGTAATTTTTAAGGTAAACTTTCCATATATTTGAGTTAAGGGCTTGTTTGATGCCTTTATTGTGGTCCACTTGAAGACAATGCCGATGATTGGAAAATCTAAACCCACATCTCTCAGGAAATTGAGCAAAACTTAGCCCATGGATGTACAGATCACGACAGATCTTTATTTTTCATGCGGTCTTACTCTTAATTTGTCTATTTCAAGCAAGAAAATAGTTTATATTTTTCAATAAGTTCGAATTTTCACGAAACAACGAACATCATCAAGGATCTGCTTATTAAAACCGTAATGTCTCAGCACTTTCAAAAATTGCTTAATCAACATAGGCCTCTTTACAGACGCCTTTAAAGAATGAAAGAAAATCCAGTTTTCCAGGTAAATAACCGTAAAAATTATTTATTATATGAAACTTAAAAATTACGCTATAAAGTGGTGGAAAAAAACCCATCATAAATTCAAAGTTTAAACTAATAATTTTAAATAAAGTCTATTAAATTTTTAAAAATCCTGTATTTACTTTATTTAAAATAACACATGTAATGGAACCGAATGAGAATAATTTAACAATCAATTACATTGAAGATTGGTTATGATAATAGAAAAAGAATGATGAGATATTCGATTGTGGAGAATGTTTGTCTGTGTGTGATATCATGTACTTTTGATATATTTTGTGACATCAAAAATTTAAGCATTATAACATTATTTATTCAATGTTTTTATCTTATTACCGACTGGAATAAGGTAAGGATCAGACTGTTTGTACATTATATGCTCTTTAGTATCAGAATCCTATGAGTTTAATTTTTTATTCCTATAGTAAATTTTACCAAACGTTTTGGCATGTGTATAATTTATAAAATTACTTAACAAATTAGACGTAGGTGTTACAACACAATGCATTAAAATGTGTAAGCCTGATTGTATTATGAAAATATATTAAAATATGTAATATACATGTAAAACACATATACATATGCATATGTAATATACGTAGAAGCGCAGTGTTTTATCGGATTTATTACAAAAATTGATATATTTTGTTTCGCTATATAAGGCAACTTATGAAACTCTATATATGAAATTCCGAACTTTAACCAAAAATTGTGGCAACTTGAAAAGAAATATTATTATATAATTTTGTTTTATCAAATTGTTTTCTAAAAAAATACATTTTATCTCATATATATTTTTCAGTTAAAAATTGCCAAATCATAATTATTCAATTCTGGACCATACTCATCCCTAAATTGAAGCAACTCATAGTAAAATAGAACTCAACATGAATTGGAAAGGCTGCGATTAGCTGTGGAGTTCAAGAAGTATGCAACAGTGATAACAGCCAATCAAGGTTTTGTGTCGAGAAATATGCAAAAAAAAAAAAAAAAAAGGACAGCCATATAAGAATCAGCACCTTGAAAAAATACAGAAATTGCTTGTATGTTCTGATAAAATCGTTTATAACTTTTGTACGCTTTGTTTCCAAGACAGACGTGTCATACAAAAGACGAATGTAATATTCATAACTCTGCCATGTTGTTGAACGCATTAAAGTAGTTAATCAATCACTGATGTCGCTTTTAGTCTCGAGTGTTCATTATTTAGAAATTTCACGATAACGGAAAAAATTCCTAAACAACCATTTGTGGGGCTCCGACCCTACCACGAACAAGTAATATAAAAAAAAATTAAAGTCAATTCCTTTTTTTTTAATACATTGCAGAAAGTCCTTTATAAATAATTTTCATTAATTTTTTTAAGTTTATCTGGCGCCATCAATTGGTAGATATATGCAACTTAAATCTAAAAAGAGCTAAAATCAATTAATTAAAGTTAATTACTGAATTAATATTTGAAAATACTCTATTAACATCAAGTGTCATCCACTAAGGTTCAAAAAATTTTTATTTGAACTTGAGTGGATGCATAAATAGTATTTTAGGAACTTCTGAAAATTTGAACAAGATATATATGGGGAGAGTGTGAGCTAACAGAAGGAATTGAATAGCAAATCGATGAGTGTTGTGCGAAAACAGTGCCCTCTATGAGGACTTTTAAGGGTAATTGATACAAATGTCTAATCGTATGAGAGAAAACTCAACAAACTGCAGCTAGGCAGACAGACTGTGGATGGGAGATGGCTTACAAACCATAAACTCCAACACAGCTCCTCATTCTTCTCTACCGTCGATAGCCTTCAATATTATAGGTGAACCACGTGTTGTACAATCAATGGTGTTGCTGCTTTACTGCAGTTTCGACAATGCTGCAGGTATCTTTCTTTTATTCAATTCCTACTATTAGCCCTCCCGATATATATCTTGTTCAAATGTTCAATCGTTAATAAAATACCATTTTTCATCCCTTCAAGTTCAAATACATTTTTTTTGAACTTGTAGTGGATGAAACTTCATATTAATACGGTTTTTTCATATAATAATTTATTAATTAAATTTAATTAATTAATTTTTTTTGAGTTGCATGTATTGAATAATAGATGGCGCCAGATTTAAAAGTAAAATTTCAACTTTATTTGTAAAGCCCATTTCTGCAATATAGTGAAAAAAAAGTAGGAACTGACATTAAAAATCTTTTTTTATATTACGTGTTATGAAAAAATTTAAATTTTCCTCCCATCCAGTTTCGAAGATGAATGACATGGCGAAAAATGTCCATCAAAGAATCAAAGAAAATCTATAAATTTCATATCAACAAATCATCATGATCATCATTGGTTTTACAGCTATTGAAGGGTTCTGACCTCCTTTAAGAATTATCGCAATTCAACACGACAAGTTATTATTTGTTTCCGGACCTAAATGGTCGAGTGGCTAGCGCTCTGGCGCTCGGTACACAGGTTTCGGGTTCGAGTCCCGGCTGTGCCATGGATATTTGTAGTGGTTCGGAATCCAATTTAAGCCTTAGGTCCCGGCCTCATATGTCTGTAAGAGCGTCACGGAGCAAAAGTCAGATTTCTACCTACGGGTGGTCCATCACAACAGAAGGTGCCCTTTTCCCTTCATCCATGAGTAGATCACTCATGGGATATCCGTCCCGTACTGCAGGACAATGAGGATTAGTCGCAACAACAACTCTTTGTTTCCTGTTAGTTTTTCTCAGTCTCTTCGTCTTGCTGTCCTTATCTAACTCTTGGCTTTCCTGCGGGTATATGTCTGCTGGGTTTTCCTCATATTCTCAAATACAATGATTAAAATATACTGCCAATAACAAAGCTCGAGAACATTATATTATAAATCTTATATTTCTGCCTTATTCAATTCCTTCTATTAGCTCACACTCTCCCTATATATATCTTGTTCATAAAATAATTTTTATTCATTCACTCAAGTTCAAATACATTTTTTTTAACTTGTAATGAATGACACTGGATGTTAATGCAGTTTTTGCAAATAGTAATTCAGTATTTAAATTTAATTATTTAATTTTGAAGGCTTTTTTATAGATTAAAGTTGCATATATCTACCAATATCTGGAGTCAGATAAACTTAAAAAAATGAATGAAAACTATTCATAAAGGACTTTCTGCAATAGAGTGAAAAAAGTAGGAATTGACACACATTACATTTTTTACATTACTTGTTAGTTCCATGTTGAAAATTTGTTTCATTACATATTACTGCCAAACTCAAACACATTTTTGGGCAAAACATTTTCCATCAGACAACTAAAATTGATAGTTATTATTAAATATCTCCTTACATTGAAAATTAGTTTAATCTAGATAAAATTACATTGAAGGGTTGAATAACTATAATAGTAGCATAATAGCACTTTTTTACTTTATTATAAAATGTCGGCAATAATGGCATATTTATGAAATCTGGTATGTGTGGTATATTTTGTGATATTAAACATGTAAATATTAAGCAAATAACTTAATAAATGCTTTTATATTTTTTGTACTCCAGACAATCGTACTATATCTAAGCAAAAAATGCATGTCTAGAATCAGTCTGTCTAGTCTGCATTGGAACAGTTTATACCTAAATTAAACATTGTCATTCGTTTTGACTATGTATTAATTTCAAAATAAGTTTAACAAGGTATTTGTGGCTACAGCACAACCATACCTCAAAACGCGAAATTATGTTTGGATCAATACAGACTTTTAAAAAATCATTTTTATGCATGAAGAACGAAAATATTCATCCATAAGAACCATTTCACGCATCTATTGGAAATTTCTGATCAAATAATAAAGCTGTTATTAAATTAAACTAATTAACCTTTTTGTACATGACGTGTTTAATTTTAATTTTATATTTCTTTTGTCTTCTCTCGACTGTGCATCCCTGGATTATACCATAAGCCGCATATTATTTAATATATTTCTCATCTGAAATTGTCAGTGGATTCGAAACTGCTGTGCACAATGCATGTGAGTCGCTTGCCGAACAATAAATAAGAGCTGTTGCTTTGCTGTCAGTCTATTTTTTTGCTGCTTTTGAAATGTGCCAAAAATATTGGTCTTATTTTGAAAAATCAAATCATCTTCCTATCCACTCCCTACTGAAAAATGCTCATCAAAGGTTCTGATTTGTCGCTCTAAGGACATCTTGTGCACACTTCGGGCTAATTAGAACGGGAGCTACAGTTTAACGTGGATTCCGAGCCACTCTCAAACATCCATTCCACCGCCAGGATTGGAACCTGATGCCTGTGGTATCAACGGCCAGAGCGCTTGTCAATTGGCCATCGGGCTGCTGCTCATCAAATAATCACAGAAAACCTGCAGTTTTGACAGCAGCAAATGCAAAGTTTTAAATATATTGCCAAAAACAGGATAAAAGAACATTGTACCATAAAACGGATACGAAATTCGATGTCTTAAACTTCTTCTGTAACGAATTTAATCCAGGAATGCATACACGTCTCTGCTTTCATAGTTTATTATTGTACTTTATAAAATAAACACCAATGTGAAATGACTACATAATTAACAAAAGTACAGATTAACACAGCATAGTTTTTCCATAACAACAAATGAAACGGCGGGGAAATTAAACATATGTTTATTTTACATAGGCATCACTAAAGATACCCTTTTAAGAACAGAGGAAGTATCACTTTTAAATCGGTCCAGTGTTAGATTTATTTACTTTTTCTGATTGAAGAGTTACATTTTACAGTGGTAAGTAAAACAATCTAAAATTCAACATTTAAAATAGTAATTTTAAATCAAAGATCTAAATGAGTTTATTTAATTTAAAATAATATAAAAATTTTAAAAATACATTAGAAACGTCATACATAAGTGCCGTACATTTTAGTAACGAATAATTTAAAATCAGAAAATTTAAAAATGATCACAAAACGAAATAATCATATAACAAGCGATAAAACTAAATTTGAACACATTCAATATATATATATTCACATACTATATATATTCATGCTATCTAAATCAAGACGTTTAAAGGTTTAAATCATTTCATTCATTTAATTTAAAATCTGAAAATTCAAATAAATCACAAAACGTAAAATGCATTTGCGAAGAGTTAAAAACTAAATTTGAAAATAATCTACAGTTGTATCCTTCAATATACATAGTTGAGTCTATTTGTCACCAAACACGTTAGAATATTTTCGTAATGTGTTTTGTGATGCTTTAGACTTAATTAGACTTAGACATTTTAGAAACGTATTTGCTAACTTCTCATGAAATGTAAAATGTTTAGTACATGAAACATACAGCAACTTATTATATTTCAACAGTTGTCATGCAAGGACATCAGTATTTACTTGATGGTAAAAATGATTATTAGGAACAAACACCAAGAAAGGTATTATATATTAAAAATAGCAAATATATAATTTTTAAATTACAAATCCAACAAATGAACATAAATATCTAAAAACAATGTTCATGTTAAATACATTCGATATCCAAAAGAAGAAATATGTCACTTTTCTTTACAATGAAATCAAATAGCAACTAAATTTCATTTCTAAACATGTGCAGTACAATAAAGACTATCAATATTTTACTACTCATTAATATTATAATTGCAATTAGTATTCTGTTAGGGCATCATAATTGTCGAGATATCTTGGGATTCTTTCTCGGTTAATTCTATTAATTTGTTTATGTGATCAATTTAATGCTGATGAAGGTTTTACAGAAAAGAACTATTATGTAATTCATAAACAGAAACATATTGCCTATTAGTGAATAATTTTTTTCACAGGATATTCTCAAGCGTTTCCTATGATGCAGAGATCTAGATAATTTGCATATTTCATCAGGAGATGGTATCTATTACTGTTTGTTTCTGAATCATCTCCCCTGCCCTTCTCGAATGTGTACAGCACGCTGGGAAACGTTCGACAAAGTATCAAATTGAATAACAAAAGTCTGGAAACATAGTGTCGAAAACAGAACAGGAACATCGCACCATGAAACTTATACTCCAACTCATAAGCTTTTCCATCGATGTTTTTATATGTAATTTACATAACAGGAATTCCTATAATAACAGTATTCCTTAATAGTATTCCTACTCTGCATCTTTTTTTTTAAATTTTCATATCAATAATAATAAAAAAGAGAAAAAAGTAAAATACTAAAAAATTAATCATAGCTATTCAATGGGAATAGATCAAAGGCAATGCTTTCAATAATCAAGGACAGTAGCGTGTGGCTGTTCACTCACCAGCCACGATTTTCTTCATTCTTCAATTGATCAGCGTTTGATCAGCTTTTTGTAAGTTGTAAAGAGAACCAAGGGCCTGAATGACCGAGTGTCTAGCGCTCTGGCTCTCGGTGCCACAGGCTTTGGGTTAGAGTCCCTGCGGTGCCATGAATGTTTGTAGTGGTTCGGAATCCACTTTAAGCCGTAGGTCCCGGTCTCCTATGGCCGTAAGAGTGTCACGGAGCCAAAGTCAGATTTCTACCTGCGGGTGCTCCATCACAACAGAAGCTGCTTCCTTCCCCTTCGACCATGAGCACATATGTGCTCGTGGGCTTAGCCTAGACGCCTACCAAGTGGGATAAGAAACAACAACAATAATGAGAACAATGTTTTTTTCCATTTAAATTCTTTTGCAATATATTCTCAAATTTCTACGGTATACAGATTTATATGTTCACAGATCCCTTCACCAATCGATACCTTTATTGCTGCCTCGCTCCTAACTATTCTTTATCATTTAAAAAACTACTTATTAATTTTTTGAAGGAGTTTCATATTCCAGGAGTGAATGAAACGATTGCACCCCTTACACTGTACGTATTAAAAGAAAAATGGCTTAATACTTTCAGCATTACTTTAATTAACATAAGCCTCTTTTCAGAAGCTTTTAAAGAAAACGATGTAAGCAAGTGTAGACGACACGCATCGTAAGAATCGTTTACTATATAAAACATAAAAATAAAACATTAAAGTGGTGAAAAAAAATCTTTCTAAAATGTGGTAGTTTAAATTAATAATTTTTAATAAAGGCTATAAAGTTTTAAATCGCGGCAATAAATTAAAAATAAGAAATATGTTGCAATATGTAATATACATATAATTTAAAATAAGTCTGAATAATAGGTATTGGAAAGTTGTTTGAATTAAATAACAAAAAAAAGAAATGGTCATGGGAAATTCAACCTTGATTGTGGGACTTGGAATTGAAAAGTTGTTTTATAACTTATTAATTATTTATTCAAAGGACTTTTATTGCACACATTTTTAATTTGTTCGAATCATTATTATTTAACACTGAATTTGATTGAAGATTAGATTATTATAAATAGTAAATGAATGATGATATTTTTTTTAATAAATATATTCTAATATGAGGAATTTCAGCCTTTGTGTGAAATAATGCACGGTTTGATATACGTGACATCAAAAATTTAAGCATTATAAAAATATTTATTCTAAACTTTTACCTTATTAAAGTGTAGAAGAACCAGATTGTTTGTAACTTATATATTCATTTAGAATTAGAATCCCATGTGTTTATTTTTCATTTTTAAAACAAATTTTAACATACGACTTAAAATATGTATAATTTATAAAAATGCTTAGCAAAGTAGACGTTGAGGTTGCGATATGATAAATCTAAATATACTAAATGTTGCTAAATACAAATTACATGCAATTACAAATTGCATGCGGATATTTAATACAAATTACCACATACATTTGGAATAATGACTTGTTTGATTCCTAATAATGACTTGGAATAATGACTTGTTGATTGTTATTTCTAATGTTTCAAGAAGATTTGGTAATTATACATAAAAAAATGATTCCAATGCTTTGAAAGTTTTCTATATTTGTGGGTGTTGCATAACTGGAATGGCTTATTTAATTACTGTACATATATTATCTACATAAATCAAAATTTTTTTGCAAGAAACAATTGTAGATTTTGAATGATAAATAAATTGAAGACGCGCGGAGCTTTATCGGATTTATGATGAAAATTGATATATTTCTTCTCGCATTATTAGATAACTTATGAAACATTGCACATAACACCGACCTGATGGCGACTTGGCTACCGCTCTTGTCTTTTGTACCATAGGTTTTAGGTTCGTATCCAGGCGGTGTCATTTGTGTTTGTTAGTGGTTTGGAATCCAAGTTAAGCTGTAGGTGCCGGTCTAAATAGACTAAAGTCTTCAAAAACTAACCGTAGAGCGACAAGCCAAACACAATTTGTATATAGCTTGTTTTTTAAACCAAGTAATGTGGAACTGTAATTGACTTTTGCCCTTAAAATAACCCGTAATTGTTATTATTTGGTTTTTTTTTCTTCTTTTATATGTTAAATTATGAATTTTTTTTGTCGAAACCGATTTGAATCAACATATATTTAATTGCTCTTGCAAATGCATTAGTTACATGAATGGTATATTCTTCATCTTATTGAGGCAACAGCCCCATCATGGGCCATAGTCGTCTGTCTATTGCAGAAGACTTTTTTCATTTTAGGGGATTGGGCTGTCAGCCCCACGACCTACAGTCCCATTAGACAAAGACCTGCTGCTTAAAGTAGATTCATACCGACTAAAAACAACTATGGCATCGCCGCGACTCGAACACTGTAGCATCGAGTGACAGAGCCCCAGTTACTCTGCCCTCATGACCACTTAAAAGGTTTAAACTACATTAAAATGCATTTCTACAACAAAATGTTTTATCAGAATGGTGAATTCAAGAGTTTCGAAAGCGAAAGTTATATATGACATGAAATATTAAAATCAAATTAATTACAGCATATAAAGAAATAATCTCTTGCTATATATTCCTTGGCATTTAAAGATACCCTTAAGTTTTATATTAGTGATTGCGAGGAGTAAATCCCTAATGTCGACACCATAACAGAGCTACGAAACGTATTCCTCATTGTGTGCTGCCAACACTATGTGATTTCTGCCCAGAGGTCTGAATGTTAAAGTAAACAAATTCATCCAAACGTCGGTATATGGAGGAGGTAACCGGATTCTCAAATAAGCCTGGGAGGAATCCAGAATTTTGTCACACATTCTCAGTTGTCCACTTAAAGTCAACACTGATGCTTCAAAATGACAGAACACATACATCATATAGCTCCTCATCTCTTAGAAAATTGAGCAAAATTTATTCCAGGAATGCCATGACCAATCGATATCATTTTCGCGGTCTAATTCCTAATATGTCTGTTTCAATTTTCTTAAAAATTACGATTTTTAAATGATTTCCAGGTTTCAATAACAATAAAAGGATATACACCACATAACATCTTTATATTGAAACAGAAACGTCTCAGTACACACAGCGATTGCTTACTTAGCCCAGGCCTCTGCTCAGAGGCCTTTAAAAAAAGCTCTTTCAATTCATTAAAAAAACCCTAATGGAAGTATAAATCATTTATTATATAAAACTTAAAAATTAAACTTTTAAGTGGTGAAAAAAACTAATTCGTAGTTTAAGCTAATAATTTTAAATAAAGACTATTAAAGTTTTATACCAAATAATTTAAATTAAAATAAGAAAATTAGGAAAATATATTACAATATAGGACATACATTTAATTTAAAATATGTGTAAATAATAGGTATCGGGAAGTTTTGATTTGGATAACCAGAAAAAGAAATGGTCATGGGAAATTCAACCTTGATTGTTGGACTTGGAAGTTAAAAGTTGTGGAAAAAAAGTTGTGTTGTGTACTAAAGGTTCCATGTACTTGAAGTTGTACTATACATAATACTTGGTTATAATGCGTTTTGTTTGAATTTTTTTCATAAAGGCTTTTTCAAATGGAAATAATTGTTATGGTGTGTTTCAGGGTATTACATTAGACTTACAGTAAATCTGAATTAAAAAGCGCCTTCAATTATAAAACTAGAAAAAAATATAAATTGTGTAAGCTACAACCTGTAGAAAAGCGGCAGGAAAGTAAAATGTTGTTTAATAACATTTCATTACCCAACACAAATTTCATCATCATTGAATGCAATTTTTAAGACACAACATTTGACTCAACGAACGAATAACTTTCATTTGGAAAATACTGTTAGTATTTATTGGAAAATTAGTTGTTCATTTGAAAAATGCTGTTGAGTTGTTATTCAACAACTACGCAATGCTGAAGTATTTTCAAGACCCAATTATATTAACATTAAGTGAAAATAAAAATAAAAAAAATTATATCGATTTTGAATGTGGCGCCGATGCCCTAGCGCCGATGCCCTAGCCACTCGGCCATTCAGGCCCCTGAATTATATACTTATTACATTGCATGCTTCACACGATCACCTACGTAATTCAGGTTTGTAACACAGTAGCCAATCAAATTTAGAAATTATTCAAAAACGAGAAAATAAAGTTCTTCGAATGACTACAAATCTCTTGATGTCAAAATTACTCTGACGATAGCATTCCTCTTGGCATTCCTTTGCCAAAATAATAATTCCAATTATATCAGTCATTTACTGCAACAATAAATCTCTTCTGTCTGAAACTAGCTTACAAAATTAAAGATTGTTTTAACACTGACAAAACTGCAGTTATTCTCTTTACGCGCAAGAGTGATATTACTTATTTTAACATCAAGATTTTTAATAGCACTGTCAACTGATCTTTGCTAATTGACTACATAGATGTTACCCTTGATAAATCCCACACTTATCGTAAGCATATTAATAATCAAAGAAAAAATTTTAACTCTTCTGCTCGTATTTTTTACCCTCATATTTGTCGAAATTCTAAGCTTTCTACAACGAATAACATATTGATCTGCATATAATACAAATGCCCTATGATCACATAAGCAAGTCCGGTTTGAGGTTCAGTAGGAACATCAAATTTAGACATTGTTGAAAGACTAGAAAATAAATTCCTTCGAATGACTACAATTTCGTCTTGGTACTTCAGAAATGAGGGTATTCGAAACTCTCTTGACCTACCCAACATTAGACGCTTCATCTTTAATACTTTTAAAAAGGTTTATTACTCTATCCCATTTACAAGTAATACTGTCCTTAGATCTCTTTATATTTATGACATTAGGCCTCTATATTTATCCGTCTATATTTATGACATATGGAAATAGAAATCGTCCTAAAACTGCTCTCAATATCACCAAGTTAGTGTTGTCTCCCTAATCTTACCTTTCTGAACTATAACAGTGCAAGATTCGCTTGTTTACAGCTCAATCATTTTTATCAATGTATTAATTATTATTTCTTTTTTTTCTTTTTGCATATATTCGTATATGTCCTTTAAAAAAAAAATGTATATCAATAATAAAAAAAAGAGAAAAAAGATGAATACTAAAAGAATTAATGAATATTATTCAATGGGAATAGATCAAAGACAATGCTTTCAAGAATCAAGGACAGTAGCGTGTAGCTGCTCACCAGCCACGATTTTCTTCATCCCTCAATTGATCCGCATTTGATCAGCTTTATGTAAGTTATAAAGAGAACCAAGGGTCTCAATGACCGAGTGTCTGGCGCTCGGGGACACAGGTTTTGGGTTCGAGTCCCGGCGGTGCCATCGATGTTTGTAGTGGTTACGAATCCACTTTAAGCCGTAGGTCCCGGTCTCCTATGGCCGTAAGAGCGTCACGAAGCCAATGTCAGATTTCTACCTGCGGGTGCTCCATCACAACAGAGGCTGTTTCCTTCTCCTTCGACCATGAGCTCATATGGGCTCGTGGGCTTGGCCTAGATGTCTGCCAAGTGGGATAAGATACAACAACAATAAGGAGAACCATGTTGTTTTCCATTTAGATTCTTTTGCAAGATATTCTCAAATTTCTACGGTATACAGATTTCTATGTTCACTGATTCATTCACCAATCAATACCTTTCTTGCTGCCTCGTTCCTATCTATTCTTTATTAATTAAAAAGCTACTTACTAATTTTTTGAAGGAGTTTCATATTCCAGGAATGAATGAAACGATTACATTCCTTACACTGTATGTACTAAAACAAAAACATTTTAATACTTTCAGCATTACTTTAATTAACATAAGCCTCCTATCAGAGGCTTTTAAAGTAGTAATTGAAAAGAGATCTTACACGACAAGTCATCGCAAAAATCACTTATTATATAAAACTTTAAAATAAAACTTTAAAGTGGTGAAAAAAATCTTTCTAAAATTTGGTAGTTTAAATTAATGATTTTTTATAAAGACTATAATGAATTAAATCACGGCAATAAATTAAGAATAAGTAATCTGTTACAATATGTAATATACATCTAATTTAAAATAATTCTGAATAATAGGTATTGGAAAGTTATTTGAATTAAACAGGAAGAAAAAGAAATGATCATGGGAAATTCAACCTTGGATGTAGGACTTGGAATTGAAAAGCCGTTTTATAAGTTATTAATTATTTATTCGAAGGACTTTTGTTGCACAAATCTTTCATCATATAATTGAATCGAATAATAATTATTCAAAAATGATGAAATTCGAATTATTATAACAGTAAGTGAATGATGAAACTTTTAAATAATATATTAGTATGTGGGGGATTTTGGTCTATATGTGCAATCATATAATTTTATATATATTTTGGGATATCAAAAATTTAAGCATTTTGAAAATATTTATTCAATGTTTTTATCTTATTGCAGTGTGGAAAGTCAGATTGTTTGCAAATTCAATGCCTATTTAGAATCAAAATCCTTTATGTTTAATCTTATGTAATTTATGTTTGATCTTCTTATCCCTAAATCGAATTTTACCGTACGTTTAAGCATATGCGTAATTTATAAAAATGCTTAACAAAGTATACGTGAGTGTTGCAACATAATACATTAAACTATGCAAGACACTTTGGAGCAACACATAATTTTTAATAATCAAATTTAATTATGAATGGAAAAAAATATTGATCAATAAAAGAAATTTTATTTATTACTTTTTGTTTGTTGATTAAATAAATAGAACTAATTTATTAAAACACTAATTACGCGCGATTTCCTTTATACATATTAATATTTAACTTTTATTTTATAGATTTTTTGGCTTTTACTCATATACTAATGCTTTAGTATGGACATTCTATCGAGGACGCAAGCATTTCAGAAATTTAGGATAGATTTTTATTATAAATTGCCGCATACATAGAGGTTAACGGCTTGTTTGATGCTTTTATTTCTAATATCAAGAAAAATTAATTACTATTCATAGAAGAATGTTTCCTATCCTTTGAATGTTTTTGATATTTGTAGGGGCTGCATAGCCCTGAACTGTAATGGCATAAGTGATTACTGGACACGTATTATATATATATATATATAAAATATTAAACACGCATTATATCTATATACAATAATATTTCTTGCGGTTTTTGCAAGAAACAACTGTAGAATGTGACTGATAAATGAATTGAAGACGCGCTGTGTGTTATTGGATTTATTTCGAAAATTGATATAATTCGTTTCGATATATTAGATAACCTATGAAAGTATATTAACATAGGAATATATATTATATAACTTTTTTATGGCCGTCCCGGACTAAATAGCCAACAGTATGCAAAAAAATAATGTAGTGCTGCAAAACAAAACTGTATGCAATCCGATTTTTAAACAAAATATTATATAACTTGAAATGTAATTGACTTTTTGTAAAAGAAAACAACTTGAAAATATTGTAATTTGTGTTTTACTCTTTTATATATATGTTAAAATAAGAATTTTTTTATCAAAAACGATTTTGTTTAAAAGATATTTAATTGCTCCTCCAAACAAATATGGTACATTAAATGCGTATTCTTTTTCTTCTTTGGCGCAACATTCCCTTGATATGCCGAAGCCTTCTGCCTACTGGTAGATTTCGGGACAGAAAAGGTTCCATTGTGGAGGGGGTGGCTGTCAGACCTACGCCCTACAATCAGATTGGAAAGGGAACTGTACTTTAAGGGGGGTTCCTAACCACTTCTGACATCTATCGTACCTGTAGTATCGAGGGCCAGAGCCTAGTCAATCTGCACTCCATCAGCACAAATAAACAGTTTATACTAAATTATAATTCATTTCCCCTACAAAAGTGTTATATGTTAAGAATTGCAATGTTTTATAAGACAAGTAAATTCGGAAGTTTCTCAAGTGGGCCATGTGATTTTTAATCAAATTAATTTTAAGTGGTAAAGCAATAATATTTTGCACTCTATTACTTTGTATTCAAGAAACCCTTGAGTATTATATTAGTAAATACGAAGAGTTAATCCAATATGTCGACACCAAAACAGCACTACGAAACGTGCGCTTCATCTAATCGACTGGTTTTGACACTATGCAATTACTAATCATGAATGTTAAATTGAAGAAATACATCCAAAGCGTGGGTAAATGGTGGAAGTAACTAGACTCACAAATAAGCTGTGGGAAGAATCCAGCAGTTTGTCACACATCTTCAGTTGCCCACTTGAAGCCAACACAGATGATTGGAAATGACTGGACATAAACGTCTTCTAACGGCACATCTCTTAGAAAATTAAGCAAATTTTAAACCAGGACGTACAGACCATGTCAAATCGATATTTTGGTCTATCAATCCTAATCGGTCTATTTCAACTAAAAAAAAACATTTAATAATTTTCCGAAGGTGTTTCATATTTCCCGAAATAATAAATTTATTTATTAAAATAGAAATTTCTTTTCACTTGCGACAATTGGTGCTTTAGGAATATGTCTCTTATTCAAAAGCCTTTAAAGAAATGAAAAACTTAATAACATAAAAAGCTCTAAGAATAACAAAAAAATCATTTATTATATAAAACTTAAAAAATTATACCATAAACTGGTGAAAAAACCGATTAAACTTATAATTTTAAATAAAGTTTATTAAAGTTTTAAATATATTCATTTAATTAAAAATAAAAAAAATTATATACAAATACGTAATACGCATGTAATATACATATACATATGTAATATACATAGAAGCGCAGTGTTTTATCAGATTTATTAGGAATATTGATATATATCGCATCGCTATACAAGGCAACTTCAGAAATTCTGTATACGACAGGGTGGTAATAGCTAGTTGGCTAGCACTTTGGCGATTGGTGCCACAGGCCTTAGGTTTTAATTCAGGTGGTGGCATAGATATTTGTTTTTTAGAAACCATGTTAAAGTGTTGATTCCTATGTAGACATCTTGAAATTCGCAGTACAGCGGTAAACACACATTAAAACAGAAACCTCTTAATACTCGAAACACTAGCTTAATTAACATAGACTTCTTTTCAGAAGCCTTTAAAAAAATAGAAACTAATGAAGACGGAGGAAGCTAACGGAAGTCTAAATCATTTATTATACAAAACTTACAAGTTAAACTTTAAAGCGGTGAAAAGAAAGCTTTTTAAAATTCTTATTTTAAACTAATAATTTTAAATAAGGGCTATTCAATTTTAAATTTATTTATTTAATTTTCGAATAAGAAAGAAAATGTATTACAATATGTAATGAACATTTAATTTAAAATAAGTCTGAATAAAAGGTATTGGGTAGTTTTCTTTGAATTGGATAACCAGAAAAAGAACTGAAACCAAAAAGGGAAATTCATCCTTGGTTGTGGGACTCGGAAATGAAAATTTGTTTTATAACTTCTTAGTTATCTAATCAAAGTAATTTTGTTGTACACAATTTTCATCAGGTAATTGAATCGAATGATAAATCTTTAACAACTTATTGTGATATATTCGAATGTAGGAAATTTTGGTGTATGTGTCAAATCATATACTTTTTTATATACTTTGTGACATCAAAAATATAAGCATTATAACATTATTTATTCACTGCTTTTATCTTATTGCAGACTACTACTACACCACCTCACATCAGTGTGCCTAGAGCTGAGTTGTTCCTGTGCAGTTTGGGATTGATGTAGGTGAGAGAGATCTGACTGTCCGTAAAGCTTTACAGCCATATGAGACCCACACATACGTCTTAAAGCAAATTTCGAACCACTACAAATGTCTACAGCACAACTGGGACTCGAACAGGAAATCTTTCGCACCGATTGCACGACACTTGGCTATTGAGGCCCTTTTATTGCAGACTGAAAGATCAGATTGTGTGTAAATTATATGCTTATTTAGAATCAGAATCCATGTGTTTAATTTTTTTTATTCCTAAAATAAATTTTGCAGTACGTTTTGTCATATGTATAATTTATAAAAATTATTAACAGATTAGCCGCGTGTGTGTATTGCAACATAACACATTGAAATGAGCAAGAATAATTTATAATAAACAAATTAATATAATAATTAATATTACTCTTGCGCGTAAAGAGAATAGCTTTAGTTTTATTTGTTTTAAAACAATCTTGAATTTTGCAAGCATATTTCCAAGAATTAGACTCTCAAATAAACTTAGATATAAGCTTTAGAAATTAGACTCTCAAATAAGCTGTGGGAGGAATTTAGAAATTTCTAACATACCTTCAGTTGCCCACTCGAAGGCTAACGCCTGTGTTTAGAAAAGATTGAATATATACTTCATCTACCATACATCTCTCAGAAAATTGAGCAAAATTAAGCCCATAGATGTACGGCCCATGACAAATTTTTACTTTCTTGCTGCTTAACTGGTTTATCTACTTCAATAAAAAAACTAGCTAATAATTTTTCGAAGGTGTTACATAAAACACGAAACAATAAAAAATTCTATGCAATCGAGAACCTGTTTATTAACGCAAAAACATTTTATTACTTGCAACAACTGCTTAATTGGTACGAAGCCTCTTTTCAGAAGCCTTTGAAGAAAAAGTTGTCATGAAATTTTATTAGAATACACATCGCGCAAATCATTTATTATATAAAACTTAAAAATTAAACAATAAAGTGGTGAAAAAAAATTCTCAAATTCTTAGTTTAAACTAAATATCTTCAATGAAGATTTTTAAAGTTTTAAATCTGTTTTTTTTTTTAATTTAACATAAGTAAATTAAAAAAATATATTTCAATATGTAGTTTACATTTAATTTAAAATAAGTGTGAATAATATTTAAGTAATATTTATTGGGACGTTGTTTGAATTTTAATGCTAGAAAGGAAATGATAATGGGAAATCCAGCGTTGATTATGGGACTTAAAAGTGAAAAGTTGTTTTATAATTTCTTCGTCACCTAATCAAATAAATTTTGTTTTACATAATTTTCTTCAGATGCTGGAATCGAATGATAATTCTTTAAGAATTTTTTTTTTGTGATATATTGGAATGTGGGGAATTTTGGCCCATTTGTTCATTCAGGCACTTTTTGATATATTTTGTGGCATCATTATCTTATTGCAGAATACTGCTACACCACATCACATCGCTCTGCCTAGATCTGAGTTGCCCCTATACAGTGTAGGAATGATGTATGTGAGAGAAGTCTGACTGGGCTCCGTGATGCTCTATAGTCATATGTGACCGGGACCTACGGCTTAAATGGAATTCCGAACCCCTACAAACATCCACGGCATCGAACAGGACACCTTTCGCATCGAGCGCCAGATATTCGGCCATTCAGGCCCTCCTACTGGAGACTGGAACATCAGATTGTTTGTCAATCATAGCTTATTTAGAATTAGAATCCATGTGTTTCATTTTTTTATACAACAAATTTTGCAGTACATTTTTACAGATGTATAATTGAACTAAAAATGCTTAACAAATTAGGCGTGTGTATTGCAGCATAATACATTAAAATGAGCAATCATGAAGATTTTAAACCATGAAGGGGGAAAATATTGATCACTAAAGGCAATTTTAGTTATTATTCTTTGATTCGTGATTAAATAACCAGAACTAATTTATTAAAACACCAATGAAACTAATGTGATTTGCTTTATACATAGGTCAATTGAAGGATGAACGCCAAACGCTTACTGTCCTTGATTGTTGAACATTGTTTTTGGTCTACACACATTGAATTGATGTGCCTTATTTTTTTAGTTCTTCTTTATTAATAGTAATATAAAAATTTAAAAAAAGTATGGAGAGTAGGAACATATTGGAATATATTCAAAAGGGAAAATAGGAATTTATAACTAAAACATTGAAAAAGATGATTGAGCTCCCAACAAGCGGAGCTTACTCTGCAAAGGCTCCTGCTCACCAAGGCGAGAAGATGCGAGCAAAAAAATTTGACCAATCACTAGCCTCACCGCGGTCGCCTGAAACCGGTTTGCAGTCCGCCGCTTGGAGTTGCCCAACTTTCAACTCGAAGCGGTTTTTCACTGGGCGTAATGCTATTTCTGAAGTTTCGCTGTGAAGGTGTCGAAAAAATTTTATCACTTGCCTCTTGAATCTTCACATCTCTCGCCTCGGTGGGAACGAGCCTTAACAGTTCAGAAAAACCAGTAATATAAAAAAAAAAAAAATTGAAGTCAATTCCTACTTTTTTTTCACTCTATTGCAGAAAATCCATTATAAATAATTTTCTTTCATTTTTATGTTTATCTGGCGCCATCTATTGGTAGACATATGCAACTTTAATCTGAAAAAAAAGAATTAATTAATTAATTAAATTTAATTAACGAATTAATATTTGAAAAAATGTTTTAACATCAAATGTCATCCGTTACAAGTGCAAAAGTAATGTATTTGAACTTGAGTGGATGAATAAAAAGTATTTTATGAACGATTGAAAATTTGAACAAGATACATATAGGGAGAGTGTGAGCTAATACAAGGAATTGAATAAGATAAGGGGGAGGGGCACTAACCGAGGATATTGAGAACAGTTCTAGGTCGCTTCAATTTACAAATAGTGTAATGTCATAAATTGTGAGGGATCTGAGAACAGAATCACCAATAAAAGTGATAGTGTCATAAAACATTTTAGAGCTATTGAAGATGAATCGTCTAATACCGGGAAGGTCAACAGGGTTTCTGAAATCCTCATTTCTGAAGAACCAATGCACATTTGTAATCGAAACAATTCATTGTCCAGTCTTTGAACAACTTCTAAATAGTAATTCTGCAGTAAAGAGGACTTGCTATGTCATCTTCGGATGCATGTAATGATTGTTGATGATTATTTTATTCGTTGTAGAGGGCTTAGATTTTTAACAAACGAACTACGGCTGTGAGTTCCGTTATAACAGAAATATCGTATTAGTAGCAACAACATCTTAATTATCACATGCCTCTTTTCAGAAGCCTTTAACGAACACAACACTCTCTCTCTCTTTACAACTGATGAAACTATAAATAATTTATTATATAAAACTTAAAAATTAAACTTTAAAGTAGGGAAAAAAATTTGTGAATTTGCATTAATTTTTAATTTTTAATAATTAATTTTAGGAATGAAGGAGAAAACCATTGAGGGCGTGTGTATTGCAACATAATAAATTAAGTTGCGCAAGCCAGTTTGGATACATCTCATAATTTTTAATAATCAATTTTAATCATAAAGTTGAAAATTATTGATCACTAAAAGCCATTTTATTAATCACTTTTTGTTTGATGATCAAATAATTCAAACTAATTTATGAAAATATTAAATAAGCTAATGGGATTTGCTTTTTAAAGATATTAAATAATTATGTAATTTTCATTTCATAGCTATTGTAGCCTTTACTCATATATTAAGGCTTTAGTATGGGCATTTTATCAGTAATAATAAGTATTACAGAAATTTAGGATTGATTCTTCAACTGCTTGCAGAGTTTCTGAGTTACGTACATGATTTCCACAACTGATATCATGAATTTCAGCAATCAGAAAGGCATTCTGCTTTCTGCTACACAGAAGGGATTGCGTAATCAGACGTAGCGTATCGCGTCGTCTAAGCTTACCTATCGTAATTATCATTCCGCTAATCCAAGATTTTTTTAAGTAAATTTTCCTCGTAAGTCAGTTACTTGATGATAATAAAGAGAAGATGAGAAATTCAGCCAAAATCGAGGCGACTTTGAATTGGCATAACCTATTTCTATCAAAGTATTTTACTCACAAAAAAACCTACATTTTTATCTAGTATTTTTTTCAATAGATAATTGCGAAATCGTAATTAGTAAATTGTGAATTATAGCCACTTCCAAAATTTACGCACGGAGAGGCTAAATACAGGGACACATAAAAGTATATATTAAATTATAATTCTCATCTCCTATATTATATTATATGTTAAGGATTCCAATGTTTTATTAGACAAATGAATTCAGAAGTTTCGGAAGCGAGACATAAAACCAAATTAATTAAAGCAGATAAAATAAAAAGTTTTTTATTCTATTTCTTTGAATTCACAGAAACACTCAAGTATTATATTAGTAAAGTATTATTAGTAATGCCTCAAGTATTATATTAGTGAATGCTAAATATAATGTCGAAAGCCAAACAGCACTACGAAACGTATACGCCACCTAATCGACTGGTTCGTACATTATGTGATTACTAACCAGAGCTATGAATGTTAAATTGAAGAAATACATCCAAAGCATGGGTAAATGGTGCAAGTAACTAGACTCTCAAATACGTTGTGGGGGGAATCAAGCAGTTTGTCACCCATCTTCAGTTGCCCACTCGAAGACAACACCGGTGGCTGGAAACGACTGGACATAAGAATCTAACACCACATCTCTTAGAAAATTAAGCTCATTTTAAACCAGATACGTCCACACCATGACAAATCGATACTTTGGTCTATCAATCCCAATCGGCCTATTTCAACTTAAATAACATTTAATAATTTTCCGAAATTGTTTCATGTTTCACGAAACAATAAAACTACTTACTAAAATAGATATTTCTTTTCACTTGCTACATTGACATACTCCTCTTATTCAAAAGCCTTTAATAAATTAAAAGTTTAATAACGTAAACAGCGAAGAAAGCAAAAATCATTTATTATATAAAAATTAAACATTATACTATAAAGTGGTGAAAAAAGGTCTAAAATTTGGGGATTACACTAATAATTTTAAATAAACGCTATTAAAGTTTTAAACATATCCATTTAATTAAAAATAAAAAAAATAGAAAACATATTAACATATGTAATATACATGTAATAAACATTTACATATGCATATGTAAGGTACATAGAAGCGTGGTGTTTTATCGGATTTATTGCGATAATTGATATATTTCGTTTCGCTATACAAGGCAAGAACCGCAAATACCGCTGTTAGAAACTCTGTATCTGACAGCGGTCTGATAACCAGTTAGCTAGCGATCTAGCGAGTGGTACCGCAGGCCTCAGATTCAAATTCTGGTGGTGGCAAGGATATTTGCTTATTTTTTGGAATCCATATTAAAATGTAGATCCTTGACTAGATTTCCTAAACTGTGCAAAAAAATGGCCGTAGAGTGATAATCCAAAGCTGTATACAATACGATTTTTAATCGAAATGTTATGAAACAATAAATGTTTTTTATAGAAAAAAACAACAATCGGAGTTTTTGTAATTTGGGTGATTTTTTTATATGTTAAATTATGAATTTTTTTGCAAAAACCGATTTCATTCATCATATATTTAATTGCACCTCCAAAAGCATTAGGTACATAATAGTTATATTCTTCATCCTCTTTGGGGCAACAGGCCCATGATGGGCCAAAACAGTTTGCCTATTGCAGAATATATTTTCATTTTAGGGGGTAGGGTTCTCAACTAGATGCTCTACAGCCACATTAGACATGGACCTATGATTTAGGGTGGATTCCGAACCACTACAAACATCAACGGGACAGCCGGGACTCGAAACAAGTAGCATGGAGCACCATAGCGTTGGTCTACATAATATTACATATTAAATGATAATGTGTTTGCCCTTCAAAAGTATGATGTGTTCAGGCTTACAATGATTTATTAGAACGTTGAAATCAGGAGTTTCG
>BPLQ01004278.1:53994-96455 GCA_021605075.1 Caerostris darwini
CTCAAAAAAAAGATAAAAATACTATTTATAAAAAGTAAGATAAAAAATAAAAGAATTTAAAAGTTAAGTTTTAAATTCTTTTATTTTTTATCTTACTTTTTATAAATAGTATTTTTATCTTTTTTTTGAGTACCTACTTAATTTGAATTTTTAGAAACATTTATCTTTAATATTACTAACAATAATTAAGCAGCCATTTAAAATTCCAAGCATATTTATGAATTAAGATGAGGGGGTTTAAGGGGTATTTCCCCTGTTGGTACTCCGTAATCGGTACGTCAGTTGCCAGTTGCCAGTTTTTCACTACATTGCAGAAAGTTCTTTATAAATAATTTTCATTCATTTTTTTTAAGTTTATCTGGCGCCATCAATTGGTAGATATATGAAACTTAAATCTAAAAAGAGCTAAAATTAATTAATTAAATTTAATTACTGAATTAATATTTGAAAAAAATGTATTAACATCAAGTGTCGTCCACTTCAAATTCAAAAAAAAATTATTTGAACTCGAGTGGTGCATAAAAAGTATTTTATGTACTATTGAAAAATTGAACAAGATATATATAGGGAGAGTGTGAGCTAATAGAAGGAATTGAATAGCAAATCGATGAGTGTTGTAGGAAAACAGCGCTCTCTATGAGAACTTTTAATTGTAAATGACACAAATGTCTAATCGTACGAGAGAAAACTCAACAAACTGCAGCTAGGCAGATAGACTGTGGATGCGAGATGGCTTGCAAACCACAATATCCAAAACAGCTCCTCATTCATGAAAGAAGTGACTGCAACCCTGCCGCCGATAACCTTTAATATTATAGGTGAACCACGCGTTGAGCCATCAATGGAGTGACTGCTTTACTGCAGTATTGAAAATGTTGCAGGATCCTTTTTTTTTTTTTTTTTGAAAAAATTTACATCATCCTCCCATCCAGTTTCGAAGATGAATGACATGAAATAATCAACAAAAATCTATAAATTTCAAATCAACAAATCATCATGACCATCATTGGTTTTACAGCCCTTGAAGGGTTCTGACCTCCTTTAAGAAGTATCGCAATTCAACACCACAAGTTACTCCTTGGTTCCGGGCGCCAATGGTCAAGTGGCTAGAGCTCTAGCGCTCGCTATCTCGGGTTCGAGTACCGGCGGCGACATGGATGTTTGTAGTGGTTCAGAATCCACTTTATGACGTAGGCCCCTTTCTCATATGATTGTAAGAGCGTCACGGAGCAAAAGTCAGAATTCTACCTACGGGTGGTCCATCACAACAGGAGCTGCCCCTTTCCCTTCATACATGAGTAGATCACTCATGGGATGTCCGTCCCGTACTGCAGGACATTGAAGATTAGTCACAACAACACCAACTCTTTGTTTCCAGTTAGTGTTTCTCAATCTCTTCAAGTCCTCTTCGTCTTGCGGTCCTCACCTAACTCTTGGCCAACTCAAACGCATTTTTGTGCAATACATTTTCCATCTGACAACTAAAGTGGTCAACTAAAGTTATCTTATTATTAAATAACTCCTTGCAATGGAAATTAGTTTAATCTAGATAAAATTACATTTAAGGTTAAATAACTATAAGTGTAGCTTGATAGCACTTTTTACTTTATTATCAAATATCGGTAATAATGGCATATTTAGGAAATCTGGTATGTGTGGTATAGTGATATTAAACATGTAAATATTGAGCAAATAACTAAAATAATATAAATGCTTTTATATTATTACACTGTAGACGATCGTACTATATCTAATCAAAATGCAAGTCTAGAATCAGTCTGTCTGTCTAGTCTGCATTGCAATGGTATGTACCTAAATTAAACATTGTCATTTGTTTTCGCTATGTATTAATTTCAAAACAGGTATGTAACAAAATATATGTGGCTACCACAGAACCATACATCAAAACGCGAAATTATGTTTGGATCAATATAAATTTTAAAAAAATCATTGTTATGCATGAAGAACAAAATGATTCATGACTAAGAAACCTTTCACGCATCTATTGGAATTTTCTGATCAAATAATAAAACTGTTATAAAATTAAACTAATTAACTTTTTAGCACATGATGTTTAATTTAAATTTTTTTCTTCGCTTCTCTGAGTATCGCTAGATTAAACCACCTGTCGCATCTTATTCAATTCCTCTTATTAGCTCACACTCTGCCTATATATATCTTGTTCAAATTTTCAATTGTTGATAAAATACTTTTTATTCACCCACTCAAGTTCAAATACATTTTTTTTTGAACTTGTAGTGGATGACACTGGATGTTAATAAATTTTTTTCAAATATTAATTCATTCATTAAATTTAATTAATTAATTTTAGTTTTTTTTAGATTTAAGTTGCATATATCTATCAATAGATGGCGCCAGATAAACTTAAAAACAATGAATGAAAATTATTTATGAAGGACTTTCTGCAATAGAGTGAAAAAAAAGTAGGAATTGACTTAAATATTTTTTTTTTATTTCACTGGTTTCATATATTTCTCATCTGAAATTGTCAGCTTATTCGAAACTCGGCCTACTGCCCGCCAACTGTGCACATTGCTTATGAGTTGCTTGCCGAACAATAAATAAGAACTCTTGCTTTGCTGTCAGTCTATTTTATTGCTGCTTTTGAAATGTGCCAAAATGATTGGTCTTATTTTGAAAAATCAAATCATCTCCCTATCCACTCCCTACTGAAAAATGCTCATCAAAGGTTTTGATTTGTCTACCTACTGACATCTTGTGCACACTTCAGGCTAATTAGAACGGGACCTACAGTTTAAAGTGGATTCCAAAACACTCTCAAACATCCATTCCACCGCCAGTATTCGAACCTGATGCCTGTGGTACTAACGGCCAGAGCGCTAGTCAATTGGCCATCATGCTGGTGCTCATTAAAATATTCGACGAAAACCTACAATTTTGACAGCAGCAAATGCAAAGTTTTAAATATATTGCCAAAAACAGGATACCAGCACATTGCATCATAAAACGAATACGAAATTCAATGTCCTGAACTTCTTCGTAATTGTAACGAATTGAATGCAGGAATGCATACACGTCTCTGCTTCATAGTTTATTATTGTACTTTATAATATAAGCACCAAATATGTAAAATGACTACAAAATTAACGAATATAACAAACAACACAACAAACAATTTCGACAGTAACGAATGTTACGTCGAGAAACTTAAACATACATTTACTTTACATAGGAATCTCCAAAGAGACCCTTTAAAAACAAAAAATGGCTTCAGAAAGAAAAATGCTGTCCTTCTTTAACTTTATTTATTTTTAGTAATTTAAGAGTTTCATTTTATAGTGGTAAGTAAAGCATTCTAAAATTCGAAATTTAAAATAATAATTACAAATCAAAACGGTTAAAGGTCAAAATGACTTCATTTAATTTAAAAGTTAGAAAATTCTAAAAATATATCACAAAACGGAATATACATCAGATATGTCACACAAATGAGCCGTACATATTAGTAACTCATAATTTAAAATCAGAAAATTTAAAAATACATCACCAACCATAATAACCATTTAACAGGTCTTAAAACTAAATTTGAACGAAATCAATATGTATAACTGAACATATGCATGCTATCTAAATCGAGACGTTTAAGGGCTTAAATCACTTAATTCATTTAAATTAAAATCAGAAAATTAAAAGAAATACATGCATCACAAAACGGAATATACATTCGCAAAGAGTTAAAAAACTAAATTTGTACATAATTTTACAGTCTTATACTTTAATATGCATAATTGAGTCTATGTGTCACCAAACACGTTAGAATCTTTTCTTAACGTGTTTTGTGATGCATTAGACCTAATTAGACTTAGACATTTTAGAAACATACTTGCTACCTTCTCATAAAAACTAAAATGTTTAGTACATGAAACATATAACAACTTATTATATTTCAACAGTTCTCATGTCAAGGACATCAGTATGTACTTGATGGTGTAAAAAAATTGATTATTATGCACAAGCAACTATTATATATGAAAAAGAGGTATTATATATTAAAATAATATATATAAAATCCTTAAATTAAAAATCACCCAAGAAATGTGCTATGCATAAATGTCTAAATAGGAATGTTTATATTAAATAAATTTGAAATCCAAAAGAAGAAACATGTCTGATTATTACTTTTCTTTACAATGTAATCAAATAGCAACTAAATTTCATTTTTAAACGTGTGCAGTATAATAATGACTATCTTTTTCTACTTATTAAAATTATTATTGAAATTAATTTCCGATTAGAGCACCATAATTGTTGAGATATTTTGGGATTTTTCTAGCATAATTCCATTATTTTGTTCAAGTGTTTAAGTTAATTCTGATAATTATTTTAAATAAAGGAACTCTTACGTAAGTCATAAAGGGAACCATATTGCTCTCATACGTGTAATTTCTTTCATGAGATATTCTCAAGCGGTTTTTATGATACAGATACCTAAATAAAATGCCGATCTCATCAGGATATTGCTTCCATTACTGCTTGAGTATAAATCATCTGTCCTAAATAATGTTAAATAAATTTGAAATCCAAAAGTAAAAGTATGTCCAATTATTCATTTTCTTTACAATGTAATAGAATAGTAATAAATTTTATTTTTAAGGATGGGCCGAATAATAAAGACTGTCAATATATCCATATATACTGAAATTATTATTGAAATTAGTGTTTTGTTAGAGCACCATAATTACTGAGATATTTTGGAATTTTTCTGGTATTTTTTTTGTTCTAATGCAACTGGCAAACACTTAGACAGTTGTCTACGATTCATTAAGACAAGCTCAGCACCGACCTTACTCATTTAGCACTACCCAGGAGGTGCATGTAGCTTGAAGATAAGCTACGGACGCGGAGTAGCAATACCCCCGTAACACTCTACGATCATGTTAGACCGGGACCTATGGTTTAAAGTGGATTCCGAACCACTACAAGCATCCATGGTTCCGCCGGGACTCGACCCCGAAACCTATGGTACTGAGCGCTAGCCACTCGGCCCTTTTTTTGGTGTGATTCCATTAATTTGTTCAAGTGATCAAGTTAATTACGTTGCATTAAAAATTCTTGTGTAAGTTATAAGGCGAACCATATTGCTTTCCATATGAGTAACTTTTTCGCAAGATCAAGATTTTTAATCAAGCGTCTCATATGACGCAGATATCTAAATAAAATGCTGATCTCATCAGAAAATCGTGTCTAAATTATTTTTACTACACTTCTCGAAAGTATGCAATATGCTGGGAAATGTTCGACAAAGAATCAAAGTAAATACAACAACTGAAAACGTAGTGTCGGAAATAAAACACCGAAACATCGCACCTTGCAACTTGTACTCCAACTCATTATCTTATCCATCGATGTTCTTATCTGTTATGTAAATTATACGTAATTCAAAGCACGAATGCATAGACAGTAACTTACTCGGTACTTTTGGTGACCTAATTTATCACATACTCTAAATAAAAACGGCAGCTTGAATTTTTTTAAGTGCTGTTTACAGTTTATTTAAAGTATAAGTTAATTTGGCAGTCAATTGTAATATTTTTCATGTTTGCTAAGGCAATCATTTTAATCGCCTCTCAGTGAAACTTCAGAGAAATAAGTTAAAATATGTGTAACTTTTATTATTTCAGATGTAAAAATTAAACTTTACAGCTGTTAAGACAAATATTCAAAAATTTGGTAGTTTAATTTAATAGTTTATAGTCAAGTCGATCAAGAGTTTAAATCATTTTATTTATATAATTTAAAATAACGAAATTAAAAACATACTTTACAAAACGCAACATACATTGGACATAAATAAGACTAAATTATAGAGATTAGGATTAATTCAATGTATTAGATAACGGCTTGTATTAGATTAAGGCAAAAATAAATTAGGGAAATTACCAGTAAGTATCCACCACGCATCCCCAAGACAGCTATATAGCAGACGCGTGGAGTGAGAAAAAGAAAAATGTTTACATAAGCATTATTCGACGTGTGTATCAACCGTAGAGTGCTCGACTGTCTTAAAATTTCAACTTAGTTAGGCATTGCTTTGTTAATTGATGCTTTCCGTTGTAGAAAATAAATGACATGTTTGTTTTCAATGTCTCCTTTCAATTCTAGCATTTCAATCATCATATTCATCTAAGGTTCACCATATATCTGTCGGCAAAGATTCTACAATCGTGAAAGCTTCAAAATTGCAGATTACGCAGAATTTAACTAACGCCAATACAGTTTCAACATCGAATTTAAAAACCTCTAAGAATAATTCAAAATTAGTCTCTGTCATTGGTCTGTACTTCGCCCAGAACCATTACAGCTTCTACCTTGAAAAAGCCAGGATCAAAACCGCTCACATGACAGGCCTTAATTATTCCTATACCAAATGCAAATGCCGAAGCAAAATGTACCATTTCAAATTCTGGTTGAAAAGGGACACAATGGGAAGTGAAGCGTTGAATCCTAACTTCCCATTTTTAACTTTTTTTAAAAAACTTCTTTGTTGCTTACATTTTCATCAGATAATTGAGCGAAATAATAATTATTCGATGCTGAATTCTATTAAAAACTCAATTGTTATAATTGGAGATCACTGAAAAGATTGATTTAATGCTGATTTTAAAAGTAGGGAATTTCGCTACATTTTGGATTTCTGTGATTTTTGAATATTTTTTAATATCAAACCTTTAAATGCCATAAAAAATGTTTTTATCCTTTTTCTTTAAATCTTTTTATACTACGAGGTCATATCGTTTGTAAATAATGTGCTAGTTTAGATTCATAGCCCTGATCGATGTAATTCTTTAATTATTACAATATAAAGTGCAGAAACAAGTTTTATTTTCAAAATGTATTCAGCGTACTAGGCGTCCAGGTCTGGCATCCATCAAAATGCTCTAGGCTCTTTGAATCGACCCATAATTTCAAAAAACCCCTTATTAAGCAGAAAGTTAAAAAATATTGCTCATTAATGTTCAATGAGGAAAATAAACTGCCGAAATCCATCTGGCATATTTATTTTCAAAATTTTTCAATGATTTAATTATAATTTCCTATTTTCCCTTTTGAATATATTCGTATATGTTTCTATTCTCCATATTTATTAAATTTTATATTACTATTAATAAAGAAAAACTAAAAAAATAAGGCACATCAATTCAATGAGCATAGACCAAAAACAATGTTCAATAATCAAGAACAGTAATCGTGTGGCATTCATCCTTTAACTGATCTATGTATAAAGCAAATCGCATTAGTTTCAAAGGTGTTTTAATAAATTAGTTCGAGTTATTTAATCACCAATCGAAACGTAATAATTAAAATGACCTTTATTGATCAAAGATTTTCCACTTCATAGTTAAAATTGATTATTAGAAATTATGCGATGCTCCAAACTGACTTGTAAATTTGAATGTATTATGTTGCAATACTTCATCTACTTTGTTAAGCAGTATTCTAAATTATATATGCCAAATCGTACTTCAAAAATTTGATTTAGGGATAAAAAATTAAACACATATATTCTGATTCAAAATAATTCTGATGATAAATAATAAATTCAGCTTGTTTGTGAATATATGCTAGATTATAGTAATATATATAATGCAAGTCTGAAATAAGATTAAAGTACTGAATAGATATTTTTATAATGCTTAAATTTTTTGTCACAAAATATATAAAAAGTATATGGCGTCTCACAGAGATCAAAATTCCCCACATTCGAATATATTATGAAACATCTCATCACTCATTCATCATTCTAGTACTATTATAACCTACAATGTAATTCATTGTTAAATAGCTACAATTCGATTCTATGATCTGAAGAAAAAGATGTGCAACAAAATTTCTTTGAATGGGTAAGTAAGAAGTTATAAAAGAACTTTTAACCCCCAAGGCCCACAATGAAGGTAGAATTTCCCATGATCATTTCTTTTTTTGCTGTTAAATTAAAAGAATGTTTCCAGTACCTGTTATTCAGACTTATTTTAAATTAAATTTGTATTACATATTTAAACATATTTTCTTAATTTTCACAATTTAAATTAAACAAGTAGATTTAAAACTTAAATAATCTTAGTTTTAAATTATTAGTTTAAATTAAGAATTTTAAGAAGGTTTCTTTTCACTACTTTAAAGTTAAAATTTTAAGTTTTATATAATAAATATTTTATACCTTCGTTAGATTTCACTTTGTTAATAAGTTTCAGCGTTTTAAAGGCTTCTGAAAACAGGCCTATGGTAATTAAGCCGGTGTTGCACGTTTTAAAACGTTTATGTTTTAATGGGCACTTGATCGTAAATTAAATACCTCTTAAATGTTATCCTTGAGGAATTCATTACTTATCGTATGAATATTGATAATTTAAGAAAAAATACTGATAATAATACTGATCATTAAATACTGATCTACGTATAATACTCGTACAAACGCTCCACGATTACAAACGCAAGTCTGGTTTGGAGCTCAGTAGAAACACCAAATTTAGAAATTGGTGAAAGACTAGAAAATAAATTTCTTTACCATGCCTATAATTTCTTCTTGGCACTTCAGAAATGAGGATATTTGAAACTTTCTTGACTTTCCCAATAATAGATTATTCATCTTTAATACTTTTAAAAAGGTTTATTAGTCTATCCCATTTACAAGTAATACTGTCCTTAGATCTCTCTATATTTATGAACTTTGAAAATAGAAAGCGTCCTAAAACTGCTCTCAATATCATCCAGTTAGTGTTCTCTCCCTAATCTTATGTTTCTGAACTATAACAATGAAAGATTCGTGTTTCAGTGTTTTCAGCTCAATCATGCTTTTCAATGTATTAATTATATATTTTTATTTTTCCTTTTGCATATATTCGTACTCTCCATCTTTTTTTGAAATTTTTATATCAATAATAATAAAAATGAGAAAAAGGAAAATACTAAAAAATTAATCATTACTATTCAATGGTGTGTAGCTGTTCACCGGCCACGATTTTCTTCATTCTTCAATTGATCAGTGTTTGATCAGCTTTATGTAAGTTATAAAGAGAACTAAGGGCCTGAATGACCGAGTGTCTGGCGCTCGGTGCCACAGGTTTTGGGTTCGAGTCCCGGCGGTACCATGGATGTTTGTAGTGGTTCCGAATCCACTTTACGCCGTAGGTACCGATCTCCTATGGCCGTAAGAGCGTCACGGAGCCAAACACAGATGTCTGCCAAGTGGGATGAGAAACACCAACAACAATAAGGAGAACCATTTTGTTTTCCATTTAGATTCTTTTGCAAGATATTCTCAAATTTCTATGGTATACAGATTTATATGTTATTAATATTTAACTTTCATTTTATAGATTTTGTGGCTTTTACTCATATTTTCTAATGCTTTAGTATGCACATTTGATCAGAGAAGCCAAGCATTGCAGAAATTAAGGATGGATTCTTCAACTATTTGGGATGTTCGCTGTTTTCCAAAAATGATATATCATATTTTGCTAGGCTATGATTAGAATTTTTTACGTTTACTGATCACTTTAACCATGGATACTTTCTTTCGGCCTAACTTCTAATTTGTCTACTTCAGATTAAATTAATGGCTAAATTCTTCGTTGAATGCATAATTCTCGAATAAAAATACCCATTTAACATCATCTATAGTATGTTAATTACAAATGGCAATATCTCTACACTTGCAACAATTTCTTTAAATAGCACAGACCTCTTCACAGAAACCTTCAAAGAAAAATCCATGGCTAGCGAATTCGAAATGGCAAACCGAATGCAACACATATTTATTATATGAAACTTAAAAATTAAACTTTAAAGTGGTGAAAAAAAATCCACCTAAAATTCGTAGTTTATACTCATTAATTTAAACAAAGACTATTAAAATTTTAAATCTATTAATCTCTAATTAGAGATAAGAAAATTAAGAAAATATATTACAATATGTAACATATATTTTATTTGAAATAAGTCTGAATATTAGGAATTGGGAAATTTTCTTTGAATTGGTTAACCAGAAAAAAAAATGGTCATGGGAAATTCAACCTTGATGGTGGGACTGGGAAGTGAAAAGTTGTTTTATAACTTCCTAATTACTTTTTCAAAGAAATTTTGTTGCGTTTATTTTTCATCAGACAACTGAATTTAATCCTAATGATTCAAAAATGAATTACATTGAAGTTTGAATTTTTATAATAGTAAACGTGTAAAGAGGTTCTTTTAATAGTATATTTGAATGTATGGAATTTAGTGTAAGTCTGAAATAATATAATTTTTATATATTTTCTGACATCAGAAATGTAAGCATTATAAAAATATTTTTTCAATTTTTTTTTTATCTTATTGTAGTGTGGAAATACATCGTAACTAAATTTCATTTTTAAACACGTGCAGGATAATAAAGACTATCAATCTTTCACTGCTGATTAAAGTTATTATTGAAATTAATGTTCTGTTAGAGCACCATAATTGTCGAGATGTTTTGGGATTCTTTCTGGAATAATTCCATTCATTTGTTCCAGTGACCAAGTTAATTCCGATAACTACTTTATATAAAGGACTTTTACATAAGTTATAAAAGGAAGCATATTACTTTCCATTTGCGTAATTTTTTTCACATGATATTCTTAAGCTTTTTCAAGGAGGCAGAGATCTAAATAATTTGTAGATCTCATCAGAAGATTGAGTTACAATTGTCTTCTCTACCCTTCTCGAATGGGCACGATTCGTTGGGAAATGTTCGACAAAGAATCAAAATAAATAACAAAGAATTGGAAACATAGTGTCGGAAACAGAACACCGGAACATCGCATCATCAAACTTATACTTCAGCTGATCTTATCCATCGACGTTCTTATCTGTTATGTAAATTATGCGTAATTTAAAGCACGAATGCATAGACAAAAACTTACTCATGCCTTTTTTTTGTGGCCTAATTTATCACACACTTTAAATACAAACGGCAGCTCGAATTTTCTTTGTGCTGTTTGCAGTTTATTTAAAGTATAAGTTGGCTGTCAATAAAACATATTTGGCTGTTATTTGCAATATTTTCTCATGTTTACTAAGGCAATCATTTTAATCGCCTCTGAGGGAAAGTTCTAAGAAAATAGCTAAAAAAATACAACGCAGTTGAAAATCTTTTATTATTTCAGATGTGAAAATTAAACTTTACAGCGGTAAGACAAACATTCAAAAATTTGGTAGTTTAATTTAATAGTTTAAAGTCAAGTCGATTAAAAGTTCAAATCGTTTTGTTTATGTAACTTAAAATAAGGAAGGTAAAAACATACTTTACAAAACGTAACATGCATTGGACATAAATGAGTCTAAATTATAGAGATTAGGAGGTTCCTGGTATTAGATCAAAGCAAAAAATAAATTATGGAAATTATCAGTAAGTATTCACCATGCATTCGCATGAGAACTGTATAGCAGACCGCGTGGACTGAGAAAAAGAAAAATATTTACATAAACTTTACTGGAGGTGTGTGGCCACCATAGAGGGCACTATCATTTTAAAATTTTCTTTTTTAGTTAGTCGATTGCGTGTAGTTTTAGAAAATAAATGGCATGCTTGTGGCAACGTCACCTTTCAATCGTAACATTTCAATATTTTTATTTACATTATATTCAAAATTTTTCGAAAGCCAAGAATTCTACTTTCGTACTACTTTTCTTTGTGGCAACGTCACCTCTCAATTGTAACATTTCAATAATCTTATTTACATTATATTCAAAATTTTTCGAAAGCCAAGAATTCTACTTTCGTGAAAGTCTCAAAGTTGCAGATTACGCAGAATTTAACTAACGCCATTACGGCTTCAACTGCGAATTTAAAAAAAAACTCGAAAATAATTCGGAAATAATCTTCAGCATTCGTCTTCACCTCGCCTAGTAAAAATTCAGTTTCTACCATGAAACAGCATTGAATCAAGACCACACCCACATCAGACCTTAATCATTAGTATAACAAATGCAAATGGGGAAGCAAAATGTACCAATTAAAATTGTGGAAGAAAAGACACATGATGGGAAGTGAAAAGTTGGACTTCCTATTTGGACTTCCTAAATTGCAAGAAAAATACTGGGTGGCTCCAGGTTTTCTGTTAAGTTTCTCAATCTTAACGGTGAGGTACAAAAGTTTAGTAACTTCGAGGATCTTGGCGTTTTTCACTGACCTGTAATAAGTTAGCTGCCAGACAGGCATAGGCTTTTTAGTTTTTAAATTATTCAATTGTATGACTTTGTCAATTTCAAAGCCTAATTCCTTAAGTCCTTCAGATATTTCGTTAACTTCATAGTTTATAGGCAGACCCTTTAGGACTGCCTTCAAAGAGTGTTGGTTTTGTGGAGTGATTACAAAATACTGCATCCCAGATTTTTTTAAGAAGGCGGTGAATGCCCTGTGTTGTTCAATATCCTTTAAAAATTCCGCTGCGAGTTTAATTTTAAGGTCGCTGTTAAATTCAGTGTTAATTTCAGCCAATTTGATTTTGATATTTTCTCACTGTTTCACTATAATTGGTGGAAGTCTAGGTTCGGGGCGGGGGGGAGTAGTGTTCGCGGCTCCATCGGAGACCTCATCTACTTTCAGATTTGAAAATGTATTATTAAGGTTTAAATCTACACGGCCAACATTAGTATGAATATTAATTTCAGCCGTATGGCGTTTAGCCGCCAGATTAAAGTCGTCCTGAGGAACGTTTAAAAAACCTAACGAAGGCATAAATGATTAATTTTATAAAAATTTACAATTAAACTTTAAAGTGGTGAAAAGGAAAGCGAATGGAATACTTTGTCTATGTGATTGACATTATGTGATTTCTGTCCAGTGCTCTGAATTTTAAATTAAAGAAATTCATCCGAATCAGGGTAAATGGCGGAAAATCTAGATTCTCAAATAGACTGTGGGAGGAATCTAGAAGTTTGTCACACTTAAAGACAACACTGATGGTTGGAAATGACTGAATATTTACTTCCCCTAACTATACATCTCTGAGAAAAATTGTGTAATGTTTAGGTCATGGATGTACATATATGTGCTAAATTTTACTCAAATATTAACCTTTCTTGTGCCTTGCGATTAAACTTCAATTAAAAAGTTATTTAATTTTTCCGAAGGTTTTACATATTTCAGGAACCGATAAAAAATTTAATATGAACTGTTCGTTAACATAACTACATCTTACCACTTACAACAGCTGTTTAATTAGCATAGGCCTTTTATCAAAAGCCTTTGAAGAAATAATTTGCTTATAGAAAATTGCAAATCAAACAACGTAAAAATCGTTTATTATATAAAACTTAAATATATAACTATAAAGTGGTGAAAAAATGTCTAAAACTAGTTGTTTATCTAATAATTTTAAATAAAGGCTATTAAAGTTTTAAATCTATTTATTTAATTAAAAAAAATTAAGAAAATATTTTGCAATATGTAATATAGATTTAATTTAAAATAAGTCTGAATAATAGATATTGGAAAATTGTTTGAATTAGATTAAGCATTATATAATTATTTATTCTAAACTTTTACCTTATTACAGTGTAGAAAATTAGATTACTTGTAAATTATTCTTTATTTAGAATTAGAATCCTATGTGTTTATTTTTTATTTCTAAAATAAATTTTTCCGTGTGATTTAGCGCATGTATAATTTATAAAAATGCTTAGCAAAGTAGACGTGAGTGTTGCAACATAATGCTTTAAAACCTGCATGACTGTTTGGATCAACACATAATATTTAATATTCAATTTTGGGCACGAAGGCGAAAAATATTGATCACTAAAATCCATTTATTTATTATTTTTTGTTTAGTGATTAAATAAATCGAACTAATTTATTAAAATATTAATAAATTAACTCGATATATATTAATATTTAATTTTCATTTTATAGCTTTTACTGATATACTAAGGCTTTATTAGGCACATTTTATCAGGAAAGCAACCATTACAGAAATTTAGGGTGCATTCTTTATATATCTCGGTTGTTTATTATTTCCAAAAGCGATATATCATAATTCGGAAGACAAAGATTCGTTTTTATATTTTTTGAATGGAATTGTAAAAATTACTAATGGTTTTGAATACAAATTGCCACGTACATTTGGAATAATGGCTTGTTTTATTCCTCTATTTCTAATGTATCAAGGAGAATTGGTAATTATTCATAAAAGAATGATTCCAATCCTTTGAAAGTATTCTAATAGTGGGAAAATATAATACAATATGGGACATACATTTAATTTAAAATATGTATGAATAATAGGTATCTAGAAGTTTTGTATTCGATAACCAGAAAAAGACATGGCCATGGGAAATTCAACTTTGATTGTTGGACTTGGAAGTTTACACTTACATAAGACAAGTACCTACAGTTTAAGGTGAATTCCGAACCACTAAAAATATCAATGGCACAGCCGGGACTGGAAACACGGAGTAGCATGAATCACCACAGCGTTAGCCACTCTGCAATCACCCCACATAAAAGTATATACTGAATTTTAATTCGTTTCTCCTACAAAGGTATTATGTGCTAAGGATTACAATGTTGTATTAGAAAGGCTATTTCAGGAGTTTCGGAATCGAGACATGAAATTTAAAATCAAATAAATTAAAATAGATAAAACAGCAATCTTTTGCATTCTATTCCTTTGCATTCAAAGAAAGCCTTGAGTATAATTCTCTAAATACGACGAGTAAATCCATAACGTCGAAAACAAACAGCACTACGAAACATATGCTTTATCTAATCCGCTGGTGTTAACATTATGTGATTTCTGCCCAGTGCTCTAAATATTAAATTAACATTATGTGATTTCTGCCCAGTGCTCTAAATATTAAATTAAAGAAATTCATCCAAGCGTGTGTAAATGGTGCAAGCAACTAACCTCTCAAATAACCTGTGGGAAGAATTCCGAATTTTGTCGCACATTTTCAGTTGTTCACTTGAAGACAACAAACACCGGTGGTTGGAAATGACAGAACATATACTACTTCTAATCCCTTATACATTAGAAAATTGAGTAGAATTAATCCCGGCGATGTACAGACTATGACAAATCGATACCTTTCATACAGTCTAATTCGTAATTTGTCTGTATCAATAAAAAAAAATTTCAATACTTATTGGTTTAATTGGCATAGGCCTCTGTGCAGATGCCTTTAAAAAAAGTATCCAATTCATTACTAAAATCTTAACGATAATTATTTATTTATTAACTAAAATTTAAAAATTAAACTTTTAAGGGGCGGCAAGCTTTTCGAGGATAAATCAAAAATTATCTTTAAAAGTTTTGTTTTGTCGCTCTAGGGACATCTTGTGCACACTTCAAGCTAATTAGAAAGGGACGGTTTAACGCGGATTCCGGACCACTGACAAATATCCTTCAAACTCCAAACAACATTCGAAAATGATGCCTGTGGTACCAACGGCCAGAGCACTAGTCAGTTGACCATCATGCTCGTGCTCATCAAAGATTCGAAGACAACCTACAGTTTTGACAGCAGCAAATGCAAAGTTTTAAATATATTGCCAAAAACAGGATACCAGAATATTGCATCATAAAACGAACACGAAATTCTATGTCTTAAAGTTCTTCTAAATTGTAACGAATTGAATTCAGGAATGCATACACGTCTCTGCTTTCATAGCTTAATATTGTACTTCATAAAATAAACATCAAATATTTCAAATGACTACATAATTAACAAAAGTAAAGATTAACACAGCAGAGTTTCTCCATAACACAAATGAAATGTCGTGGAATTTAAACATGCACTTGTTTTAGACAGGCATCACTAAAGATACCCTTTTAAGAACAGATGAAGATAATTTTAAAGATGTCCAGCGTTAGATTTATTCACTTTTTCTGATTGAAGTGTTACATTTTACAGTGGTAAGTAAAACAATCTAAAATTCACCGTTTAAAATAGTAATTTTAAATAAAAACAGTTAAAGATCTAAATCAGTTTATTTAAAATAAAATAATAAAAAAAAAATTAAAAAATACATCACAAAACTGAATATACATCAGAAACATCATACATAAGTGCCGTACAGTTTATTGACGAATAATTTAAAATCAGCAAATTTAAATATGTATCACAAAACTAAATATATGATTATTTCGTTTTGTGATACATTTTAAATTTTCTGATTTTAAATTATTAAATTAAAAAACTAAATTTTAACACATTTAATACATATAAAATCAGAAAATTCAAATAAATACATACATCACAAAACGGAATATACATTTGCGAAGAGTTAAAAACTAAATTTGAACATAATCTACAGTTTTATCCTTCAATATGCATCATTGAGTTTATGTGCCACGGGGGCATGAATAGCCGAGTGGCTAGCGCTCGGTACCACATGTTTAGCGTTCGAGTCCCGGCGGTGCCATGAAAGTTTGTAGTGGTTCGCAATCCACTTTAAACCGCAGTCCCGGTCCTAATAAGATCGAAGAGCGTTGCGGGGGCGTTGTTATTCCGCGTCCGTATCTTCAAGTTACACGCGCCCCCTGGATAAAGCAAAGTGAGTAACATCTGTGCAGCGATTGCCTTAAGGCATCCAAGACCAAGTTGTCTAAGTGTTTGCCAGCGGCATTGGAACAAAAAAAGAAAAAAAAAAGTCTATGTGTCACTAAACACGTTAGAATATGTTTTGTGATGCATTAGACTTAGACATTTTAGAAACGTTCTTGCTACCTTCACATGAAATCTAAAATGTTTAGTACATGAAACATACAGCAACTTATTATATTTCAACAGTTCTCATGACAAGGACATCAGTATTTACTTGATAGTAAAAATGATTATTAGGAACAAACACCAAGAAAGATAAAATTACAAATATATAACTTTTAAATTAAAAATCCAACAAATGGACTATGCATAAATATATAAAAACAATGTTAATTTTAAATAAATTCAAAATTCAAAAGAAAAACTATGTCTGATATTTAGCTTTTTCTTTACAATGTAATCAAATAACAACTAAATTTCATTTTTAAACATGTGCAGTATAATAAAGACTATCAATATTTTACTACTTATTAAAATTATTATTGCAATTAGTGTTCTGTTAGAGCATCAAAATTGTCGAGATATCTTGGGATTCTCTCTCTGTTAATTCTATTAATTTGTTCATGTGATCAATTTAATTCGGATAATTGTTTTACAGAAAAGAACTATTATGTAATTCATAAAAAGAAACATATTGCTCATGTGTGAATTATTTTTTTTCACAGGATATTCTCAAGCGTTTTCTATGATGCAGAGATCTAGATAATTTGCAGATCTCATCAGAAGATTGTGCCTATTACCGTTTGTGTCTAAATCATCTCCCCTGCCCTTCTCGGATGTGTACAACACACTGGGAAATGTTTGACAAAGAATCAAAATTAATAACACAAAACTGGAAACATAGTGTCGGAAACAGAACTGGACGACGACGACAATTTGTAGGTTGACAGAGCTCCTTGGTTTGGGTAACCGCTAACTCCTTCTTTGCATGTGAGAGGGAAGTTACTTTAGCTTTAAGCCCATTGCATTAAAAATAAAAGAATTAAAATAGAGATAATAATATATGGAAAGGAGAAGTTTTTCTTTTTTTCTTCTTTTCAATAAAGTATTTCATAATTAGTAATTATAATTTAATAATTAAAATAATAAAGTAAAAAGAGGATTTTGAAGAATTACAAACTGAACGTAGTTTGAAAGAGAACTTAAAAATAAAAATACTTTCAATAGGTTAATCTAATTCAAAAAGAAGTACAAGTTAAAAAATAACAAAAACGTTTAAGAGCAGTTTGTTAAGAGAGGATGAACTGGTAATGACGGCGGAAATCTGCGAATCGTACAAGGTTAGTTGCAAGTGAACAATAGAGGAGCAGAGCCTGGGGGAGGGGAAACGAAAACGTTCCGACTACCAAGTAGTGTAAACAATAAAGATGGTTGAACATTGTTAGAGGGTTTGGAGCATATACAGTTGGCAAAGATTTGTAGCTTGTCAGCTTTATTGTTAGTAGAATTAATTTCATTGATTAAATTTGGAAGATTTTTGATATCAGTGAAAAGGGAAATAAATTCTTTCACTAATATAACAGCATTTTGGAATAAGTTGAGATCTTCAATGCGAGGTAGTGAACTTGGTTGGTTTTGATTTACAAAAGTTAAAGGAGGTACAGCTGCAGTTGCGTTTGAATTGTTTTTCAGCAAGGAAGAAAAACTGATGTTTGGGGTAACTTGTCTAGGAGGAATAACTTTGGGATAGGCAGCCTGTCTGTTAGAGTTAGTATTTATTTTTGGAAATTTGGCGCAGCCCCTCCAAGCTGCTAATTGTCCTGTAGCTTTGCAATTAATGCATTTCGGCACCTCAAGCTTCCCTTTAATTGAACACTCCTTATGGTAGTGTTCTTTAACACATTTAAGACATCTAGGTTTAAATCCACAGTTATTAGCATTGTGATGGAATTATTACATTTAAAACATTGGAGGGTCATTGGTCGTAAGTTAAATTTCTCAACTTTTACTGTAAAATATAGCAATCGTTCTAGTTAAAAATTTTCATGCTTTTGTTCACTAGCAATGATAATCTGCCAGATTGGTAGAGGCTGCTTGGTTATAGATCTTTTTAACTCGGTTACCTTGTCAACAGAGTAGCCTACATTAACTAAATCATCTTTGATTTCATTATCAAAAGTTTTATGTAGAGGCCTTTCATAACGACCTTTAAAGGACGTTGATATTTAGGCGTTATCACAAAACATTCGACGGAGTTTTCAGTTAGATATCTGGTTATAGCCCTGTGCTGATTTTCGTCGAAGGGAAACATCTTGATCATTTCACCCGCAATTTTGATGGTAACTTTACTATCAAAAAATTTCTCAAATTTGGCAAGCATAGTTTTTAGAATTTATGTTGGCTTGACCATAATGGGTGGCATTTTCTTAACTATAGGGGTGCTATTAGAGTCCTGCTCCTCCTGTTCGTCTATAATAAGTTTGTCAAACGAATTTTTGGTCTCAACTAAATGTTGAGGGTTTTTAGCACAATTGACCTTGGCAATAAGCTTTTTGGAGGGCATTGTAAAACCGTCATTATCATGTTCATGATTATTAAGATGGGCAGCATTGCGTTAAATTTGAGAGTTAAAGTTTATAATTTTATGTTTTTTACAAGATGACAATGGGCAAAGCTCAAGTTTGCTTACCTCCCTCATTGCAAGCTGGAGATCATCATGGCGTTTCTTCAGCTGCTTAAGGTCATCATCATCCACAGAATATCCAGTCGGCGCTGCAGCATATGCATCGTAGAGATTCTGTGCAATGTCCTTCTTCTTGATCACAGTAGTTATGCGTGCACAGTGTTCTTCGTCAGATAAATTGGATTGCTTTTCGGGAAATGTAGGTGAGGCCAACCTCTCCGATTGCATTGCCGCACACGTTGTCTCCGTAAGTTCCGGATTACTCGCTCCTGGTGCACTTTCCGGAACGGAGTAGTCCATCGTCTCAGCACGCTCCATTCTCCTCCACCACTCATCCTCGGTGGTCTCCATTGCTCTTGGTCCAAAGTCAGGTCTCTTAATCTTCCACAGGCATAGATTAGCTTCCTTTTTCTAACTCCCTCTTTCAGTCATTTTTTTCTATTAATTTTCACTACTTAGTATTATATTTAATATTGGAATTGGTATTTTGTTGATGCAGCATATTTTGGAAGATACAGCATTGTTTCTGGCACAATTCCGCTGTTTTTTTTGAAGTATTTAAGAACACGGCGATTCCACGTTATTTATCAATTTTGTGCTGATAAAATTTGCTGTTATGGGTAATAAGGCTGATTCAGAATTAGACATATTAAAGTCCCATATTATCTCCCCTAAGATCTATTCTTTACAATATCGTTATAAATGATGTTCCAAAATTTTCTGGTGCCAAAATTACTCTATATGCTGACGATACTGCAGTCCTTTGCCAAAATAAAAAAAAATTTATTATATCCTTCATTTATAGCAAAATTACATCTCTTCTCTTGAAAACTTGCTTTCAAAATGGAAGATTGCTTTGAACCCAGACAAAATTGAAGCTAATCTCCTTACACGAAAGCTTAATAGTACTTATATCCTAACATCACCATTTTGAATAACACAGTCAACTGGTCTTCACAAATTAAATACTCAGATGTACTCTTGATAAATCCCACCCTTATCATAAGCATATTAATAACTTACAAAAAAAGTTTAAAACTCCTGTTCTTATTTTTTAACCACTCATTTGTCGAAAGTGTAAACGCTCTACAACGAATGAAATAATCATCTGTATCATTTATTACATGCATCCCAAGATTACACAAGCAAGTCCGGTTGGAGCAAAGTAGGCAAATCAAACTTAGAAATTGTTCGAAGACTTGAAAAAAAAGTTCCACGAATGGTTAAAAATTTGCCTTGATATTTCAGACATGAGGATCTTTAAACTCTTCAGACAAATAATCTTTAATACCTCTAAAAAGGTTTATGATTCTATTCCTCTTTTGGTAATTCTGTTCTTAGATCCTTCCTAATTTAGGACATTACTCTGCTAGAAAATAGAAAGAGACGTAGAACTGTTTTCAACATCCTCATTTAGTCTCACTATCCTCATTATCTCACCCTAATTTATCTTTCTTAAGTATCACAGAACAAGGTCTGCTTATTTGCAGCGAAATCATCCTTTTCAATGTATTAATTATAATTTCCTATTTTCCCTTTTGAATATATTCGTACATGTTTCTATTCTAGATATTTGTTAAATTTTCAGATTAATATTAATAAAGAAAAATCAAACAAAAATAAGTCATAACATTGCAACAAAATCAATGTTTTCAATAATCAAGGACAGTAAGCGTGTGGCATTCATCCTTTAATTGGTCTAAGTATAAAGCAAATCGCATTAGTTTCAAAGGTGTTTTAATAAATTAGTTCGATTTATTTAATCACCAATCGAAAAGTAATAATTAAAATGGCCTTCATTGATCAAAGATTTTCCACTTCGTGCTTAAAATTGATTATTAGAAATTATGTGATGCTCCAAACTGACTAGCACATTTGAATGTATTATGTTAGCAGTATTCTAAATTATACATATGCCAAAACGTACTTCAAAATTTGATTTAGGGATAAAAAATTAAACACATACATTCTGATTCCAAATAATTCTGATGATAAATAATAAAGTCAGCTTGTTTGTAAATATAGGCTAGATTATAGTAATTTATAGCATGTAATTTACAAACAATCTGACCTTCCAGTCTGCAATAAGAGTAAAGTACTGAATAAATATTTTTATAATGCTTAAACTTTTTGTCCCAAAATAAATAAAAAGTATGTGATGCCTCACAGAGATCAAAATACCCTACATTCGAATATATTATGAAAAATCTCATCATTCTAGTGCTATTATAACTTTCCATGTAATTCATTGTTAAACAGCTACAATGCGATTCCAGTATCTGAAGGAAATGATGTACAGCAAAAGTTCTTTGAATTAAGAAGTTATAATTAAAAAATTATAGAAGAACTTTTGACTTTCAAGGCCCACAATCAATTTGGAACTTCGCATGATCATTTCTTTTTTTTGCTGTTAAATTAAAAGAATATTTCCAGTACTTGTTATTCAGACTTATTTTAAATTAATTTTGTATTACATATTTAAACATATTTTCTTAATTTTCACAATGTAAATTAAACAAATAGATTTAAAACTTTAATAATCTTAATTTTAAATTATTAGTTTAAATTATGAATTTTAAGAAGGTTTCTTTTCACCACTTTAAAGTTTAATTTTTAAGTTTTAAATAATAAATGATTTATACGTTCAGATTTCACTTTGTTGATACGTTTCAGTTTCTTTAAAGGCTTCTGAAAAAAAGGCCGATGCTAATTAAGCTGTTCTTGCATGTTTTAAAACGTTTATGTTTTAATGTACACTTGCTTGCACATTAAATACCTATTAGATGTTATCCTTGAGGAATTCATCACTTATCGTATGAATATTGATAATCTGAGAAAAAATACTGATACTGATAATAATATTGAACATAAAATACTGATCTACGTATAATACTCGTACAAACGCTCCACGATTACAAACGCAAGTCTGGTTTGGGGCTCAGTAGAAACATCAAATTTAGAAATTGCTGATAGACTAGAAAATAAATTTCTTTACCATGGCTATAATTTCTTCTTGGTACTTCAGAAATGAGGATATTAGAAACTTTCTTGATTTTCCCCATAATAGATTATTCATCTTTAATACTTTTTAAAAGGTTTATTACTCTATCCCATTTACAAGTAATACTGTCCTTGGATCTCTCTATTTTTATGACATTAGGCCTCTATATTTATCCGTCTATATTTATGACATTTGAAAATAGAAAGCGTCCTAAAACTGCTCGCAATATCATCAAGTTAGTGTTCTCTCCCTAATCTCATCTTTCTGAACTATCACAGTACAAGATTCGCTAGTTTTCAGCTCAGTCATCCTTTTCAATGTACTAATTATATTTTTCAATTTTCCCTTTTGTATATATTCGTACTCTCCATCTTTTTTTTTTAATTTTTATATCAATAATAATAAAAAAGAGAAAAAAGATGAATACTAAAAAAAGTTAATCAATATTATTCAATGGGAATAGATCAAAGGTAATGCTTTTAATAATCAAGGACAGTAGCGTGTAGTTGCAAAACCAGCCACGATTTTCTTCATCCTTCAATTGATCAGTGTTTGATCAGCTTTATGTAAGTTATAAAGAGAACCAAGGGCCTGAATGACCGAGTATCTACCGCTCGGTGCCACAGGTTTTTGGTTCGAGTCCCGGAGGTGCCATGGATGTTTGTAGTGGTTGGGAATCTACTTTAAGCCTTAGGTACCGGTCTCCTATGGCCGTAAGAGCGTCACGGAGCCAACTTCAGATTTCTACCTGCGGGTGCTCCATCACAACAGAAGCTGCTTCCTTCTCCTTCGACCATGAGTACATATGGGCTCGTGGGCTTGGCCTAGATGTCTGCAAAGTGGGATAAGAAACAACAACAATAAGGAGAACCATGTTGTTTTCCGTTTAGATTCTTTTGCAAGATATTATCAAGAAATTTCTATGGTATACAGATTTATATGTTCACTGATTCCTTCACCAATCGATACCTTTATTGCTGCCTCGCTCCTAATTATTCTTTTTCAATTAAAATACTACTTACTAATATTTCGATATTCCAGGAATGAATGAAACGATTACATCACTTACGCTGTTGTTAATAAGGCAGAAACGTCTTAAACTTACAGCTTTACATTAATTAACCTAAGCCTCTTTTCAGAGGCTTTTAAAAAGAGTGTTGAAAATAAAGTCAAAAATTCAAGCCGTCGTAAAAATAATTTATTATATAAAACTTAAAAATAAAATTTTAAAGTGGTGAAAAAATCTTACTAAAATTTGGTAGTTTAAATTAATAATTTCTAATAAAGATTATAAAGTTTTAAAGCACGGCAATAAATTAAAAATAAGAAATATGTTGCAATATGTAATATACATATAATTTAAAATAAGTCTTAATAATAGGTATTGGAAATTTGTATGAATTAAATAGCACGAAAAAGAAATGATCATGGAAAATTCAACCTTGGATGTGGGACTTGGAAGTGAAAAGTTTTTTTTAGAACTCATTAATTATTTATTCAAAGGACTTTTATTGCACAAGTTTTTCATCATATAATTGAATCGAATGATAATTATTCAAAAATGATGAAATTCGAATTATTATAACAGTAAGTGAATGATGAAACTTTTTTTTAAATAATATATTAGTATGTGGGGGATTTTGGTCTACGTGTGCAATCATATATTTTTATATATATGATGGGGTATCAAAAATTTAAGCATTTTGAAAATATTTATTCAATGTTTTTATCTTATTGCAGTGTGGAAAGCGAGATAGCGTGTAAATTCAATGCCTATTTAGAATCAAAATCCTTTATGTTTAATCTTATGTAATTTATGCTTGATCTTCTTATTTCTAAAACAAATTTTACCGTACGTTTAAGCATATGTGTAATTCATCAAAATGCTTAACAAAGTATGCGTGAGTGTTGCAACATAATACATTAAAATATGCAAGACAATTCGGAGCAACACATAATTTTTAATAATCAAATTTAAGACTGAATAGGAAAAAAAAATTGATCAATAAAAGTCATGTCATTTATTACTTTTTGTTTGTTGATTAAATAAATACAACTAATTTATTAAAACACTAATTACACGCGATTTGCTTTATACATATTGATATTTAACTTCATTTTATATTTTGTGGCTGTTACTCATATACTAATGCTTTAGTATGGACATTTGATCAGGGAAGCAAGCATTACCGAAATTAAGGATGGATTCTTCAACTATTTGGGATGTTCGCTGTTTTCGAAAAATGATATATCATATTTTGCTAGGCTAAGATTCGAATTTTTTGTGTTTACTGATCACTTCAGCCATCGATATTTTCTTTCGGCCTAATTCCTAATTTGTCTACTTCAGTTAAAATTAATGCCTAAATTCTTTTTTGAATGAGTTGCATATTTCTCGAATAAAAACACCCAATTAACAGCATCTATAGTATGTTAATTAAAATAGCAATATCGTTACAATTGCAACAATTTTTTAAATAGCACAGACCTTTTCACAAAAGCCTTAAAAAAATCTTCATCTTAAAAATTAAACTTTAAAGTGGTGAAAAAAAAAAGGGTTCTAAAATTCGTAGTTTATACTCATTAATTTAAATAAAGACTATTAAAATTTTAATTCTATTAATATCTAATCAGGGATAAGAAAATTAAGAAAATATATTACAATATGTAACATATATTTTATTTGAAATAAGTCTGAATATTAGGAATTGGGAAGTTTTCTTTGAATTGGATAACCACAAAAAAAAAATTGTCATGGGAAATTCAACCTTGATTGTGGGACTTGGAAGTGAAAAGTTGTCTTATAACTTCTTAATTTCCTATTCAAAGAAATTTTGTTGCATTAATTTTTCATCAAACAACTGAATTGAATCCTAATGATTCAAAAATGAATGACATTGAAGTTTGAATTTTTATCATAGTAAACGAGTAAAGAGGTTTTTTAATAGTATATTTGAATGTATGGAATTTAGTGTAAGTGTGAAATAATATATTTTTTATATATTTTCTGATATCAAAAATTTAAGCATTAAAAAAATATTTTCTCAAAGTTTTTATTTTATTTCGGTATGTAAGATCATATTTTTTGTAAATTATTTGTATATTTAGAATCAGAATCGTATGTGTTTAATGTTTTTATCCTTAAAACAAATTTCGCAATGCGTTTTGGCCTATGCATAATTTATAAAAATGCTTAACAAAATAGACGTGGGTATTGCACACAATACAGTAAAATGTGCAAGCCAGTTTAGCCCAACACATAATCAATTTTAAGCATGAAGTTGGAATAGTATTGATCAATAAAGGCCCTTTTATTCATTACTTTTTGTTTGGTGATTAATTAAATCAATTTAATTTATTAAACACTCATTTTCGTTTGATATTTTTTGTGGTCTTTATTCAATCGATAAGCCTCTAGTGCGGACATCAGGGAAGCAAGCATTACAGGATTAGGATGGATTCTTCAACTATTTGGGTCGTTTGCTATTTTTCGAAAAAGATGTATGAGAATTTGCAAGACTAACACGGACAGTTTGGCATTACTGAGGCATTTTGGCAGCGTTAGCCTCCATATACCTCTATTCTGATGGTTCCTTTGGAGGTAAATGATAAGAGAAATGGCTTGATTAGAAAATGAAGTGAAATAATAATTAAAAATAAAAAATAAAATAGGGGGAAAAAAATCAGCACCTAGAGCCAGCTGAACAAAATATTTATTTATTTAGTATGTTATGTATGATAGTTTTTTTTAACTTGTGGATATTTGCTGCATCCTTTCCAAGTCGCGGTATGCCCTAGTTCATTGCAGTTGATGCACTTTGGATTTTCGACTTTTTCCTTAATATGACAATCTTTCGTGAGAGGTCGTCACCTCATTTTAAACATCTTGGTGCTGTATGGCAGTTGGCCGAAGAGTGACGAAAGAAGTTACATTGAAATCATTGTGTAGGGTTTTCTGTTATACTTTTCAATTTTGATGGAAAGATATTGTAATTTAGTGATTGAAAAAAAATTTTTCGTTGTCACTGGTTCTAGACAGAACAATTTGCCATACAACAATGGAGACTTTTTTTTTTAAATTATGGAATTGAATTATCTTCTCTACAGTGAAGCCTTTTTCAGAGAGCACTTCTTTTATTTCGTCAGTGGTAGTTGATTTTGGTAGTCATTTGAGTACTGCCTTAATCGGTCTTTTGCTTTTAGGTGTGATAACAAAATAGTCGTATTTGTAATTTGCATTTGGGAACAGAGCAGAGCCTGTGTCTCACCTGTTCTTCATATACCACAATGGATGTCAGCAGTTCTTGTCGTTTTTTCGAGCACATGGCATTGTACTCTTCATCTTGTGGTAAGGTTTGAACAACTGCTTGGTAAGTCTCTTTCACTAGTAAAAATAGCTTCTTATGTTGTTCCAATTGCTTGGTTGAATGTCGCAGATCTTCGCAATTAATACGAGTTTGCTCCTCGGCCGATGTCTGATTCCCTCCATTCATAGCTTGCTACAGGTGGTCCTGAAAAGGACCCACTCCTTCCGCAGACGTTGTATCCATAAGTTCCGGGTTTATCATCGGTATCCATCGCCCCTGGCCCAAAGTCAAGTCTCCTTCCTAATCTTCAACAACACTATGCCCTAGCTTCTATCTTGTTTCAGTACAAAGACGACGAAGAAATGCTTTGCGAGAAAAGAACGGTGAAGACTATTAGGAAGCTTGCCCAAATAGATTTAAAAAAGAAAAGAAAGAAATTATGATACAATAATGGTGTAACATAAAAAAAAAAAAAAAAAAAAAATAATAAAGAAATAATAATAATAATGAAACCATCCCAGTATTATACAATTCATCTTTAATACCCCTAAAAAGATTTTCGTCTCCATCAAGTTTACCGGAAATTATTTTCATAGATCCCTCCCAATTTATGACATTACTCTCTTTGAAATAGAAAGCGTCCTAGAACTGTTCTCAATATCCTCAGTTAGTGTTCTCTTCCTAATCTTATCTTTCTGAAATATCACACGGCAAAATCCGCTTGTTGGCAACTCACTCATAATTTTCGATGTTTTTTTTTCTTTCTAATGCAGCTGGTAAACAATCTCAGACAGCTTGGTCTTGGATAACTTAAGGAAGCGCTGCACAGACGTTACTCACTCTGCATTACCCAGTGGGCACGTGTAACTTGAAAATAAGCCATGGACGCGGAGTAATAATGCCCCCGCCACGCTCTACGATCCTGTTAGACCGGGACCTACCGTTTAAAGTGGATTCCGAACCACTACAAATATCCATGGCACTGCCGGGACTCGAACTCGAAAACTGTGGTACCGAGTGCTAGCCACTCGGCCATTCAGGCCCACATCTTTTCAGTGTATTAATTCTAATTTACTATTTTTTCCTTTTGCATATATTCGTATATTTTCAATTTCTCCTTTTTTTTAATTTTTATATTAATAATAATAAAAAAGAGAAAATAAATAATAAAAAATTAGTCATAACTGTTCAATGGCAAAGGCAATAATAAAGAATAATAAAATAATAAAGGATAGCAAGCTTGTAACTGCTCAGCAGCCACGATCTTCGTTCATCCTTCAATTGATCAACGTTACGTAACTTATAAAGAGAACCATGTTGCTAACGTTTAAATTCTTTTGCAAGATTTTCTCAAGAAATATCTATGGCATACAGACTAGGATTCTTGCTGATTCCTTTAGCAATCGATATATTTCTATTCGTAATTTGCCTACTTCAATTAAAAAATTAATTTATAATTTTTTGAAGGAGTTCCACATTCCACGAACGAATGAAGCGATTACATTACTATAAGCGGTGTTTATTAAAACAAAAATTTCTTAATACTTGCAACACTGCGTTAATTGACACATGCCTCTTTTCAGAAGCTTTTAAAGAAGATGAGGAAGCAAAACACAAAAATCTTAATCAACATAAAAATCATTTATTATATAAAAATGAAAAATTAAACTTTAAAGTGATAAAAAAAAATTTAAATGAAATTATGTTAGTAAATGCGACGATTAAATATAATGTCGGAAACAAAACAGGACTACGAAATGTATACATCATCTAATCGACTGGTGTTGACAGGATGTAATTTTTGCTCAGTGCTGTGAATGTTAAATTGACGAAATGCATCCAAAGCGTGGGTAAATGGCAGAAGTGACTATACTATCAAATAATCTGTGGGAGGAATCAAGCAGTTTGTCACCCATCTTCAGTTGCCCACTTGAAGACAACACCGGTGGTTGGAAATGACTGGACATAAACGTCTTTTAACTCCACATCGCTTAGAAAATTAAGCAAAATTTAAACCACGGACGTACACACCATGACAAATCTATACTTTGGTCTATGAATCCTAATCGGACTATTTCAACTAAAACGATATTTAATAATTTTTAAAAGGTCTTTCATGCTTCACAAAACAATACAACTACCTATTAAAATATAAATTTCTTTTCACTTACGACAATCGCTACATGCCACTATTTCAGAAGCCTTTAAAGAAGTGAAATACATAGAAACTCACGCAAAAAAAATTGAAGAATACAAAAATCATTTATTATATAAAACTTTAAAATTATACTATAAAGTGGTGAAAAGAGTTCCAAAATTTATAGATTAAACTAATAATTTTAAATAAATGCTATTAAATTATTAAACATATTCATTTAATTAAAAATAAAAAATATTAAGAAAATATATTAACATATGTAATATACATATAATAAGCATTTACATATGCATATGTAATGCACATAGAAGCGTAGTGTTTTATCGGATTTATTGCGATAATGCACATATATTTCGTTGAAAAAACTGAAGCAGTACTGTTTACGCGTAAAAGGGTTTTTAATACTCCCACCATAAAAATTTATAATAATCCTATCACATGGGCTGCGAACACCTACAATTAGACATCGATGGACTTCATCAGTGTCATGAAAATCCCACAGATGGGTATAAATGGAAGGACAGTCATTTCTGAGAGATTTTAAGTGAACTGCCAATCATTAACATGTCTTATGGGAGAAATCATGGAAAATTTCTGCTAGACAGCAGGGATTATCAATGCGAGACATTTTACATACATTTTCACAATCATCTACTTGTTGTTATTACTAATCCCTCTGGTGCAGAAAAGCCTACACCAGGTGCACAATACTCTGTCGCAGGCGACTATTTCTTAGCTAAGGTATTTCTTAGCTTATATGCAGCTTCACTTTTAGCGGGGAACCACGAGAGTTCAAGACTGATTAATCTTCAAAAAAAACGATCCTATTAGACTGGGACCAACGGTTTAAAGTGAATTGCGAACCACTACAAACATTCATGACACTTCCGGGACTCGAATCGGAAACCTGTGGCCCAGAGCGTCAGACACTCGGCCCTTCAGCTCCCACTAATCTCCTTGTTTCTAAAAACAGTGATTAAAAAAATGCCGCTAACGGATTTGAATTTCAGCCCTCCTACGCGCTATCTGTGCATGTTGCAAGTTGGCCACCGGTCGGATAGAAATCGGTGTAGCTGCTGCCTTCGAAATGTGACAAGATGATGATATTTAGGAAATGTAGTGTTATTTATCCCGTTTCAAACATGAAAAACTATAGTGAAAAATATCCATCAACGATTCAAAGAAATACAAAGTTTTCAATGTAGAAAATAGTTTTGCGCCATAAAACGCCAAACATAAAACCACCCAATCTGATGCCTTATCATTTTTTTTAAATTAAAAAAAATTTAATCTAGTATTACAAAAATTATGACATAATAACGCGTTTCTTCTATACTATTTTACTCTAAAAAAATAAACTCGTAATATAGGTTCGTAAAATAATATGCAAAGTAGGTTCAGAATTGACGATAAAAATACAGCGATGAACAAATTATATTTTCTCCATTATAACAACACAAACGCCCAGAAGCTCGCATATTTTTTCTTATACATATGCATCAACAAACACACCTTTTTTTAAATTAAATTCACTTGTTAGGGAGACAACGCGTTCTAAAATCATTTACTATTTCAGATATAAGAGTTAAACTTCACAGTGGTAAGTAAAACATCTTAAAACTCGAAGTTTAAACTAGTAATTTTAAATGAAAACGAGTAATAGTTTACATCAATTTATTTATTTTAATTTCAAACAAGAAAATTAAAAAAAAGTAAATCACAAAACTGAATATACTTTAAAAATGTCATGCATAAGTGCTATGAATAATAGTAATACACATGTGAGTTATGAAGGGGCTTGAAAAAACATAAATAATGAATTTAAAATTTGTGGAAAATTCCAACCAGGACAGAGGTGACCGTATGTGAAATTCTTATCAATTAAGGTAAAAGCTTTATGTTACATGCATTTTTCATCTGGCAATTAACAAAACTAATAATTATTCAATATTGTATCATACATCTAATACAAATGTGAGTTATGAAGATTATATTGGAGGTTAGATTGTTAAAGCCATAGATGATAATTTTAATTATATATTTTTGCTTCCATCATTTATCAGTGCATCCCTCTTATTTAAAATATTTCTCTACTGAAATTGCACATAAAACGTATACCCCATCTCATACCTTATGCCTTTTTCTAACTGTAAAGAACTTATTCCAGTTTTGCATAGATCGCGACTTAATAATGCCTTCCTTCTATTCTATGTTTACAATTTTACTTTTAAAAAATAAATGCTAAATACATAAAATGTGACTTTACAATAAGACTTAACAATAAAACTTAATTGGTTAACGTAATACAGTTTCCTTATTACAACATTTTCTTAATATACATAGCCATCGTCCAAAGACACCCGTTTACAAACAAAACCTATGGGCTGGTGCAAAAACATTGTATTAAAATTATTTAATATTTCAGATATAAGAGTTAAACTTTACAGTGGTAAGTAAAACATTTAAAAATACGAAGTTTAAACCAGTAAATTTAAAGGAAAACTGCTAATGGCTTAAATCAGTTTATTTATTTTAATTTAAAATAAGAAAAAAAAAAATACACCACAAAACGTAATATACTTCAGAAATCATCAAAATTTGATATAGGATCAAAAATTAAACACATATATTCTGATTCAAAATAATTCTGATGATAAATAATAAAGTCACTTGTATGTAAATATAGGCTATATTATAGTAATTTAAAGCATGTAATTTACAAACAATCTGACCTTCCAGTCTGCAATAAGATTAAAGTACTGAATAAATATTTTTATAATGCTTAAACTTTTTGTCACAAAATATATAAAAAGTATGTGATGCCTCACAGAGATCAAAATTCCCTACATTCGAATATATTATGAAAGATTTCATCATTCATTCATCATTCTAGTACTATTACAACCTTTAATGTAATTCCTTGTTAAATAGCTACAATTCGATTCTATGATCTGAAGAAAAGGATGTGCAACAAAAGTTCTTTGAATAGGTAATTAAGAACTTATAACTTCCAAGTCCCACAATCAAGGTGGAATTTCCCATGATCATTTCTTTTTTTGCTGTTAAATTAAAAGAATGTTTCCAGTACCTGCTATTCAGACTTATCTTAAATTAAATTTGTATTACGTATTTAAACATATTTTCTTAATTTTCACAATTTAAATTAAACAAACAGATTTAAAACTTTAATAATATTAATTTTAAATTATTAGTTTAAATTATGAATTTTAAGAAGGTTTTTTTTCACCGCTTTAAAGTTAAATTTTTAAGTTTTATATAATAAAAGATTTATACCTTCGTTAGATTTCAATTTGTTAATAAGTTTCAGTTTTTTTTTGAAGGATTTTGAAAAGAGGCTGATGCTAATTAAGCTACTGTTGCCTGTTTTGAGACGTTTATGTTTTAAAGGGCACTTGCTTGCAAATTAAATACCTATTAGATGTTATCCTTGAGGAAATCATCACTTATCGTATGCATATTGATAATCTAAGAAAAAATACTGATACTGATAATAATACTGATATACGTATAGTACTCGTGCAAACGCTCCACGATTACAAACGCAAGTCTGGTATGGGGCTCAATAGAAACATCAAATTCAGAAATTGTTGAAAGACCAGAAAATAAATTTCTTTACCATGGCTATAATTTCTTCTTGGTACTTCAGAAATGAAGATATTAGAAACTTTCTTGACTTTCCCAATAATAGATTATTCATCTTTAATACTTTTAAAAAGGTTTATTACTCTATCCCATTTACAAGTAATACTGTCCATAGATCTCTCTATATTTATGACATTAAGCCTCTATATTTATCCGTCTATAATTATGACATTTTTAAAAAGAAAGCGTCCTAAAACTGTTCTCAACATCATCAAGTTAGTGTTCTCTCTCTAATCTTATCTTACTTAACTATCACAGTACAAGCTCTCTAATATTGTCAGCAGATGCCAACCAGCTGAGCATACTGCATATGAGCCCCGTGTCGAGCAATAAATAGAGTTGCTGATTTGTTTTTAGTCTATTTTATTGCTGTTTTTGAAATATGATAAGATGTTTGGTGTTAATTTGGAAAATGAAATAATCTCTTCATCCACTTTCGAGGATGAATGAGAAATGTTCCTCAAGGCTTCAAAATAAAACTACATTTTTTCTAATAGCAATTACAAAATTCTAAATATATTGCCGAAAACAGGACATCAGAACATTTCACAATAACACGTTTATCCCATCTCTTGCCTTATGTCTATTCTAAATTGTAACGAATTTAAAACCGATTTTGCATATCACGACTTATTAAAGGCTTTTTTTTCAATTCCTACTATTACAGACAGTCAGACATTATTGAGGCATTTTGGCAGCTTTAGCCTCCATATACCTCTATCTTAATGGTTCGTTTGGAGGTAAATGATAAGAGAAATGACCTGCTCAGTAAATGAAGTAAAAAAGAAAAGAAAAAAAAGAAAATTCCCTACTATTAGTTCACACTCTCCCTATATCTTGTCCAAATTTTCATTCGTTCATAAAATACTTTTTATTCATCCACTCAAGCTCAAATACATTTTTTTTAACTTGTAGTGGATGACACTTGATGTTAATACAGTTTATTCAAATATTAATTCATTAATGAAATATAATTAATTAATTATATTTTTTTTTAAATTTAAGTTACATGTATCTAATAATAGAGGGCGTCAAATGTAAAAGGAAAATTTCAACTTTATTTGTAAAGGACTTTTCTGCAATATAGTGAAAAAAAAGTAGGAATTGACTTTAATTTTTTTTTTTTATATTACTTGTTTAATTCTAGTTCATTACTTACTTAAAAAAATATATGCTAAATTGTAACATTCAGCAATTACGAAAAAAAATTAAGCTATTAACATAATGTAACTTCCGTATTACAACAAAACAACGACCGACAAAACAGCAACCGATGTGCCTGCAACATTTGCTTAATATACATAAGCATCATCAAAGATACCTTTTTACAAACAAAATTTCCTGAGATCAAGTAGACACCACGTAATAAAATTATTTACCATTTCTGTTGTAAGGTGATACTAAACGATGATGGTACTAAACTTTACAGTGGTAAAAAGAGCATTTTAAAACTCGAAGTTTAAACAAACAATTTTAAATGGGAAATGATTAATTTTTAAATTAATTTTATTTATTTTAATTGAAAATAAGAAAATTAAAAAATATACATCACAAAACGGAATATACATCAGAACTGTCTTACACAAGTGCATTTATAGTAACACATTTAACATCAGAAAATTAAATACGTCACAAAACGGAATACACATCAGAAGTATCATACATAAATGTGACACATAATGGCAATGATGATTTGAGTTTTGTTGAAGCTCCGTGGCTGCGCAACAGCCGTTAGCTTCTATCTTGGATTGTCCAGATTGAAAGATGAAAGAGCATTGTTGGAGAAAGAAAGCAGTAAAGACTAAAAGGAATCTTGCCCTAATACTGAAAGAAAGTTTAATAGAGTAAGATTTTTTTAAATTAATATTATTATAATAACCAGTGATGAAAGTAATTAAAATACGTGGGAGAGAAATAAAATGAACGAGTAACTGTCAGTGAAATGAGCAGACATTAATTAGATTTGTTGAGGAAAGAGGAAAATCCATGCAGAATGAAGAATAATTTATCTTCTTTGGTGGGGGCAGCTTGAAGGTTATTGGACATGGTTTGGAGGCCGTCTGAGGAGAAGAGTTGAGCGAATTCTTTAAGATTGAATAGTAGTTGATAGATTTCATTATTTTTATTAGGAGAAGGAAATGGAGTTGGAGTGTTTTGAGGGGTGATGTTACTTGCCACAATATTGGCGAAGGATATGTTAGAGGAGACTTGTCGGGAGGAGGTGATATTGCAGAAGTTAGTGGGATTTTGTGGGGGGATTCGTGGTTTAGGGAATTTGGGGCAGCCGCGCCTAGCAGCGAGGCGGCCGATCAGTCCGCAGTTGATACAACAGGGGTTTTCAATTTTTCCCTGATAGGGCACTCTTGAGTGGGGTGAGCTTCTCCGCATTTTAAGCAGCGTGAGGTGCTGAAACCGTTCGCAGAGTTGTGGTGGAATCGATTACATGAATAGCATTGTGTAGCTCCTGGACGGCGATTGAATTTTCAATCAATGTTTTCAATAATGAAGTACAGTAAGCGTGTGGCGTTCAGCATTCAATTTATCTTTGTATAAAGCAAATCGCATCAGATTAGTTGGTGTTTTAATAAATTAGTTCGATTTATTTAATCACCAAATGAAAAGTAATAATTAAAATGATCAAAGGTTTTATTGATTTTAACTTAAAAGTTACCATCAAAATTGCGGGTGAGATGATCAAGATGTTTCCCTTGGACGAAAATTAGCATAGGGCTATAACTAGATATCTAGCAGAAAATTCTATCGAATATTTTGTGATAACGCCTTAATATCAACGTCCTTTAAAGGTCGTTATCAAAGGCCTCTACATTAAAACTCTTGATAATGAAATAAAAGATGAGTTAATTAATCTGGGTTACTCCGTTGACAAGGTAACCCAATTACAAAGACCTATAACCAAGCAGCCTCTACCAATCTGGCAGATTACCCTTGCTAGGGAACAAAAAAGCATGAACATTTTTAAATTAGAACGATTGCTATACTTTACTGTAAAAGTTGAGAAATTTAACTTACGACCAATGACCCTCCAATGTTTTAAATGTAATAATTTCCATCACAATGCTAATAACTGTGGGTTTAAACTTAGGTCTCTTAAATGTGGTGAAGAACAATCCCATAAGGAGTGTCCAATTGAAGGGAAGCTTGAGGTGCCAAAATGCATTAATTGCAACCCTACAGGACACTTAGCAGCTTGGAGGGGCTGCCCCAAATTTCCAAAGATAAATACTAACTCTAACAGACACGCTGCCTATCCCAAAGTTATTCCTCCTAGACAAGTTACCCCAAACATCAGTTTTGCTTCCATGCTGAAAAACAACGCAAACGCAACTGCAGCTGTACCTCCTTCAACTTTTGTAAATCAAAACCAACCAAGTTCACTACCTGGCATTGAAGATCTCAACTTATTCCAAAATGCTGTTATATTAGTGAAAGAATTTATTTCCCTTTTCACTGATATCAAAAATCTTCCAAATTTAATCAATCAAATTAATTCTACCAATAATAAAGCTGACAAGCTACAAATCTTTTGCCAGCTGTATATGCTCCAAATCATCTAACAATGCCGCGTAGTGACTATATTGTTTACAGGACTTGGTAGTCGAAACGTTTTGTTTCCCCTCCCCAGGCTCTGCCCTTCTATCGTTCACTTGCAACTGACCTTGTACGATTCGCAGATTTCCCCGTCATTACCAGTTCCTCCTCTCTTAACAAACTGCTCTTAAGCGTTTTTTGTTTTTTTTTTTTAATTTGTACTCCTTTTTGAATTAAATTAACCTATTGAAAGTATTTTTATTTTTAAGTTCTCTTTCAAACTACGTTCAGTTTGTAATTCTTCAAAATTCTCTTTTTACTTTATTATCTTAATTATTAAATTATAATTAATAATTGTTAAATACTTTATTGAAAAGAAGAAAAAAAAAACTTATCCTCTCCATATATTATTATCTCTATTTTAACTGTTTTATTTTTAATGCAATGGGCTTAAAGCTAAAGAAACGTTCCTCTCATATGCAAAGAAGGAGTTAGCGGTTACCCATACCAAGCAGCTCCGTCGCATTGGAAACTAGGGGTACTACACCACATCACATCAGTGTGTCTAAAGCTGAGTTGCTCATGTGCAGTTTGGGATTGATGTAGGTAGAGAGGTCTGACTGGTGTCCGTGAACCTCTACAGACATATGAGACCCACACATATGGCTTAATGCGAATTTGAAACCACTATAAATGTCTACAACAAGTCACTCGGCTATTCAGACCCTTTTATTGCAGACTGAAAGATCAGATTGTAAATTATATGCTTATTTAGAATCAGAATCCCTGTGATTATTTTTTTTTATCCCTAAAACAAATTTTGCAGTACGTTTTGTCATATGTATAATTTATAAAAATGCTTAACAGATTAGGCGCGTGTATTGCAGCATAATACATTAAAATGAGCAAGACTAATTTTTAATAATCAATTTTTAACATGAAGTGGAAAAATATTGATCACCAAAAGCAGTTTTAGTTATTAATTTTTGTTTCTTGATTAAATAACCAGCACTAATTTATTAGAACGCCAATGAAACTAATGTCATTTGCTTTATACATAGATCAATTGAAGAATGAAAGCCACAAGCTTACTCTCCTTGATTGTTGAACATTGTCTTTGGTCTGTGCACATTGAATTGATATATTATGCCTCATTTTTTTTATTTTTTTCTTTAATAACATAAATATAAAAATTTATAAAAGATGGAAAGTTGGAAGATATACGAATGTATGCAAAAGGGAAAGTAGGAAATAATAATTAAAACATTGAAAAATATGACTGAGCTGCTAACAAGAAGAACTTGCTTCGTGATACTGCAGAAAGGTAACATTAGGGAGAGAACACTAACTGAAGATATCGAGAACAGTTCTAGGACGCTTTCTATTTTCAAATAGATTAATGTCATAATTCTGAAGCGATCTAAGGACAGAATTACCGGTAAAAGGAATAGAATCATAAACCTTTTTAGAGGTATTAAAGTAGAATTGTCTAATACTGCGAAGGACAAAAGAGTTTCTAATATACTCATTTCTGAAAGACCAAGGCAAATTTGTAATCATAATAATTTATTTTCCAGTCATTGAACAATTTCTAAATTTGATTTGGCTACTAAGCCCCAAACCGGACTTGCGTATGCGATCTTGGGATGCATGTAATAAATGTAGATGATTATTTTATTCGTTGCAGAGGGCGTAGTTTTTGACAAATGAGCAGGTAACAAATACGAGCAGAGGAGTTAAAACTTTTTTTTCTTACGTTATTAATATGCATACGATAAGTGAAGGACTGATTCAGAATAACACATAAGTATTTAATTTGAGTAGTTAGAATTAATTTAGGAATTAGAGTAATTCAGTAATTTAGAGATTTGAATAATAAATTGAGTAATAAGTATTTAGACCAGTTGACAGTGTTATTAAAAATGGTGATGTTGCGATAATTAATATTACTCTTGCGCGTAAAGAGAATAGCTTTAGTTTTATTTGTATTAAAACAATCTTGAATTTTGCAAGCATATTTCCAAGAATTAGACTCTCAAATAAACTTAGATATAAGCTTTAGAAATTAGACTCTCAAATAAGCTGTGGGAGGAATTTAGAAATTTCTAAAATACCTTCAGTTGCCCACTCGAAGACAACGCCAGTGGTTGGAAAAGATTGAAGATATACTTCATCCAACCATACATCTCTCAGAAAATTGAATAAAATTAAGCCCATGGATGCACGGCCCATGACAAATTTTACTTTCTTGCTGCTTAACTGATTTATCTACTTCAATAAAAAAACTAGCTAACAATTTTTCGAAGGTGTTACATAATTCACGAAACAATAAAAAATTTTATACAATCGAGAACCTGTTTATTAACGCAAAAACATTTTATTACTTGCAACAACTGTTTAATTGGGACAATGCCTCTTTTCAGAAGCATTTGAAACAAACATTTTCATGAAATTTTATTAGCTTACACATCGCACAAATTATTTATTATATAAAACTTAAAAATTAAACTATAAAGTGGTGAAAAAAAGTTCTAAAATTCTTAGTTTAAACTAAAAATCTTCAATGAAGTTTTTTAAAGTTTTAAATCTGTTTTCTTCTTTAAATTTAACAAAAGTAAATTAAGAAAATATATTTCAATATGTAATTTACATTTAATTTAAAATAAGTGTGAACAATATTTATTGGGAAGTTGTTTGAATTTTAATGCCAGAAAAGAAATGATAATGGGAAATCCAATGTTGATTATGGAACTTAAAAGTGAACTTCAGTGAGTTTTATAACTTATTCGTCACTTAATCAAATACATTTTGTTTCACACAATGTCATTAGATGATTGAATCGAATGATAAATCTTTAACAGTTTTTTTTTTTTTTGTGATATATATCGGAATGTAGAGAATTTTGCCCCACTTTTTTGATATATTTTGTGGCATCAAAAACATAGATTTTATAAAATTATTTATACAATGTTTTTATCTTATTGCCGAATACTGCTACACCACATCACATCGCTGTGCCTTGATCTGAGATGCCCCTATACAGTGTAGGAATGATGTAGGTGAGAGAAGTCTGACTGAGTTTCATAACGTTCTATAGTCATTTGAGACCAGGACCTACGGCTTAAATGGAATTCAGCAGCAATACAAATGTCTACATCACCGGCGGAACTCGAACAGGAAATCTTTCGCCCCGAGCGCAAGACACTTGGCTATTCAGGCCCTCTTGTTGCAGACTGAAAGATCAGATTGTTTGTGACATATATACTTATTTAGAAGTAGAATATTAGATATTTATTTTTTTTTTTATCCCTAAAACCAATTTTGCCGAACGTTTTGGCATATGTATAATTTATAAAAATGTTTAAAAAGTAGACATGGGTACTGCAATATAATACATTATAAATGAGCAAGCCTAATTTGAATATACAATTTTAAGTATAAAAGTGAAAAATATTGATCACTAAATCTAAGTTGCCCCTATACAGTGTAAGAACGATGTAGGTGAGAGAAGTCTGACTGGGCTCCATGACGCTCTATAGTCATATGCGACCGGGACCTACGGCCTAAATGGAATTCCGAACCACTACAAACATCCACGGCAACAGGACACCTTGCGCCAGACACTCGGCCATTCAGGCCCTCTTATTGGAGACTGGAAGATCAGATTGTTTGTCAATTATATGCTTATTTAGAATTAGAATTCATGTGTTTAATTTTTTTTACCTAAAACAAATTTTGCAGTACGTTTTGGTATATGTATAATTTTACAAAAAAGGCTCAGCAAATCAGACATGTGTATTGCAAAATAATACATTAAAATGAGCAAACATGAAGATTTTAAAACATGAAGTGGAAAAGTATTCATCACCAATAGCAGTTTTAGTTATTACTTTTTGTTTCGTGATTAAATAACTCGAACTAATTTATTAAAAAGCCCCCATGATTGAAGGGGAAGGAAATGAAACTAATGTGATTTGCTTTATACATAGATCAATCCATGGAAGTACGAAATGGCACCGAGCGCCACACGCTTGCCAACGGCACTGTGGTCAAGTACTGACCGCGCCCAATTGATTATTGAACATTGCCTTTGGTCTATGCTCATTGAATTTTTACGCCTTATTATTTTTTTTTTTTTTTTATTTTTCATTATTATTCTAATTATAAAAATTTAAATAAAGTATGGAGAGTAGGAACATATAGGAACATATTCAAAAGGAAAAAATAGGAAATTATAAATAAAACAGTGAAAAATATGATTGAACTGCCAACAAGCAGAGCTTACTCTGTGATACTTAAGAAAGACAAGATTAGGGTGAAAACACTAACTGAGGATATTCAGAACAGTTCTAGGACGCTTCCTATTTTCATATAGAGTAATGTCCTAAATTGGGATAGAACTAAGAGCAAAATTAGCAATAAAAGGGATAGAGTCAAAAAGATTTTTAGAGGTATTGAAGATGAATTGTCTGTTGATTGAGGAATGAATGAATTGAAAGTTCTAAAATAATCATTTATGAAAAACCAAGGCAAATTTGTAATAATTCGGGTAACTTTATTTTCCAGTCTTTGAACTGTTTCTAAATTTGAATAGAATGCTGAGCCCCAAACAAACCAGCGTAGGTTATCATGGGGCGCGTGTAATAAATGTAGATGAGTATTTTATTTCGAAGAGAGGGCTTAGACTTTTGACAAATGAGAGAGTAAAAAACATGAACAGGAGAGATAAAAATCAACCAACCACAAACTGCTAACAATCCAGCAGACAAACTCAGCTTACTTCTAAATGGCTTAGCCAATCAACAATCTATGAATAATCATGTCTAATCCCCATACCTGAATATCACATAACGTTACCTACCAAGAAAAAACGTCCGCGCACCTCTCTGAACATACTAAATAAATAAATATTTTATTCAGCTATCTCCATATGTTGTTTTTATTCCCCCTATTGAATTTTTTTTTTCTTTCCCTTCCTTTACTGACAAGCCATTTCTCTTATCATTTATCTCCAAATGAACCATCAAGATAGAGATATATGGAGGCTAACGCTGCCAAAATGCGAAGCAAAATGCTTAGTAATGTCAAACTGTCTGTCTATCTTTGAATATCAATAGAGTTTCTAATATCCTCATTTCTGAAGTACCAAAGCGAAACTGTATTCCTTCTAGAAACTTTATTTTGTAGTCTTTTTCAAAATTTGATTTGACTAATGAACCTCAAACTGGACTTGCGTAAGTTATCGTGGGGTGTGTGAAAAAAAAAAATGAAAAATAACGACAGAGAAAAAGAGAGTTTTAAATAGAGAGTTTTTGCATACCGTATTTTGGATGTCCGTTAGCTTTTTCTCCCTGGCGCGCATGCTTATAGGAAATTGCGCATGCGTATCTGTAATACTTTTTCCTATGAGCATGCGCGTTAGGTAGAAAAAGCTAACAGACGTCCAAAATACGGTATGCAAAAACTCTCTAATGTAGATATGAATTTTATTCATTGTAGAGGGAACTTAGATTTTCGACAAATAAGTGGGTAAAAAATACGAACAGAAGAGATAAAAATGTTTTCCTAGATTTTTAATATGCATATGATAAGTGAGGTCTTTATCAAGGGTACCTAATTTGCGAGGACCAGTTGACAGTGTTATTAAAAACGGTGAAGTTAGGATAAGTAATATTATGCTTTCGCGTAGAGAAAATAGCTTTAGTTTTGTGAGTGTTCAAAGCAATCTTCCATTTTGTAAGCAGGTTTTCAAGTAAAAGAGATGTAATTTTAAAGTAAATGAGTGATATAATAAAAATTTTTGTTTTTCAAAGAATTTTTGTTTTTCTAAATTTAGAGTCAGCACTATTACAAAAAAACAAATTTTCTGTTTAGACCCTAAGGGATACCCTAATAGCATTACCCCTACCCTAATAGGATTGAAAAGTTTTGATATTAAACGTAAAATATTCGTTATACATATTTATTTTTCATTTTCATTTTACAGTTTTTTGGCTTATACCAAATACGAAGGCTTAAGTATGAACATTTTATCAAAGAAGCAATCATTACAGAAATTAGGATGGCTTCTTCAACTGTTTGCTATTTTCCAAATATTGTATGGCCTAATTTGAATGGCTAAGAATCGTTTTTATATGTTTCGAATGAAATTGTGGAAGATACTAGTGATTTTTAATATAAATTGTCTCAAATAGTTTGGTTAACAGCTTAATTTCTAATGTATGAAGAATAATTGGTAATTATTTGCAGAATAATGTTTCCAACCGTTTGACAGTATTGTATATTTGTAGGTTATGCATAGCCCCAAATTAGAATGGCACAGGTATTTACTGGTCACATTTAATCTACATGAATTAAACATTTTTTTGCAAGAAACAATTGTAGATCATGACTGAAAAATGAATTGAAGTCGCGCAGTGCTTTATCGGATTTATTACGAAAATTAATGTATTTCATTTTGCTGTATCAGGCAACTTATGTCTGACGGCACATTGGCTGGCGCTCCGGAGTTTGGTACCACACGTCCCAGGTTCGAAAACTGGTGGTTTGTTAGCG